>JAYESA010000008.1:56430212-56651171 GCA_036927795.1 Iris macrosiphon
CATCAATAACCAGCGAGTGCATTAATCTTGAGACCTGTCGTCAATGACCAGTATTTCACCTGGACCCTGGGCATAAACCCAGTATGTTGAGCAAGGAAATCAAGGACATAATTCCGAGAAGAGGAGAAGTAGTTGTCAAACCTTAACTCGCTAGTCGATTGATTGCAAGGCGCACGTTGACCAAAGACAGAAACCGGGTACACCCTAGCTACATGCACCTGTGATGCTGTATTTGGTCAGCAGTAAACCGGCAACAATATCTAGGAACAACGTCATAATTACTTAAGTATTTCTTAATGTCTGATATTGGATTGTTATATTATATTTTGTGTTTAGGACCTTTGGACCTGCCAGGAGACATTGCAGGAACCAGCTTCTGGCATTCCCAGCTTCAGGACACAGGCAAGATACCTTGCTATAATTACTGTCTAATTTAAATATGCATATGTTGTATTGTATACTTGTTGCTTGTAATTTATATAACTGTGCGCGTCCGAGTTATCTCGGGTGCATTCGACGGGTACGTCAATAATTAGTATATATGGACCTAGCTCTTAGCAGACTCCACCCATTGGACGATACCCTGTTATTGTCTGAGACCTGACACCTTACACGGTCAATGAGACATATTCATATTGGGATGCGGGTTTGCGCACTCGACTAGCTATCGTTGCGTATCACCTACATCACGGTTAGTATGTAGTCAGGATTTAGTCTAGAGACTTGGCATATAGATACATGGTATGCACGTCGAGTAGTCGACTTGCGTATCTACATTGGGCGGGGAGGACAACTAGTAGGCGTATGGAGTACACACATTAGAGCCGTAGTTCGGAGGAACCTCGGATCCAATGATTTTCCCTTTATACTGATGCCACGTTCTTCGGAGCGATATGGACGATATACTGTACTGATGCCACTCTCTTCAGAGCATGGACGATATGCCTACACCTATCTATACGCACCAGCATTGTCCTCACATTGCATTCACTTAGATGGCTAATACACCCTTATTGTATTTATTTTGTTCAGTATTCATATATGGCATGTTGTTTTCTTGTATCTTGTTACGTCCCTCTGTGGACCTGGTACCTTTTCAGATTTAGACGAGGCTTACTACCCCACCGTATACGGCCCAGGACAGGAGACGAGATTTGCTACAGCTGAGGAGTTGGAGGTGCAGTCGTCAGAGTTTCCGTGACCAGTTGGTAGGCCTTTAGCCTAGATGGCGGACATCATTATCTAGTCAGCCGATGCCCTAGTTATTATCTTTTATATCTCATTTGAGTACTTTATTTCGTCATAGTAGTGGGTTTGTTCCCACTAGACATTACTGGTTGTACTATGGTATCTTGAGACTGGTATTTATTAACCAGCAGTTTATTTAGTGTTTCTTGCTCTTTATATTGTGGATGAGATTAGATTACCTGTTATTGACTGATATTGGACATGTTATTATTATAGGACAGCGTAGCACTCTTCGTGGATCCATTGAATTGGGATATCCTCGGAGACGTGTCAGCTGGCCATTGTCACGTGGCCTGGTCCCGTATATTTTTGGACTGGGGCGTGACATGATTTTAGTGGTGGCCCATGCAGGTCAACTTTTTGCTTGTGGTATGGTAACATGCCCAGCGAGCCTGCAATATGATAGAAATTATTAGGTCTCATCCACTTTTGATTCGTCCTTGAACTTCCTTCATACTGCTTCTAAATAATCTGCATCCTGTTCGTTTGCTCTCGTACTCTTTTAATGAAGCTCTATCTCTTGCAGCAAGATGAATTTGCACAGTGGACGAGGAGCACCCTGTGCCACGGTGCCAGATAACACCGCTCAAGGAGATGAGGTACCCCAAGAGCAACCCCCGCTACAGACCCCACTGATATATTGGCACGAGATATCGCAGGGCGATCCTACACCGCCACCTGAGGGACAGACTTCCCAGACGATCCCCACGGAGCATTGTGAGGGCCAGACTTCAGGAGCTACACCGATGCCGCAGACTGAGAGACCGACATATGAGGAGACGCCTATTGCACAACCAGAGAATCTACTACCACCGCCCCCACCTTATCCACCCCAGATGCCACAGTTAGATGGCCAGCCCACAGATGCTCCAGTTCTTCCAGGCAATGATGCAAGCACAGTGGCAGCAGACAGAGACATTACGACAGAGTCTGATGGCAGTACTAGAGAGGACACCTGTCACGACACCAGTACCAGCACCTCCACCAGCCCCGACAGGTGGCACTGTTAGATGGTTCCGACAGATGGGACCAGATACCTTCTCAGGCAATGAGACTGCAGAACAGATCTCCGATTGGATCGCCAACACGGAGATGCTACTAGAGGCCTCACAACTGCATCCAGACCTTTGGATGACCACAATGAGAGCCCAAATAAAAGGCAACGCCCATCACTGGTGGGATTCCATCGAGCGCAGTGTAGGCAAGAACCAGACTTGGGAACAGTTCTTAGAGTACTTCAATGCGAAGTATTTTCCAGCAACAGTCAGAAATGCCCTATACTCCCAGTTCCTACATATAGAACAGGAAAATATGACTGTTGACGCATATGACGCAGAGTTTAGCCGCCTTAGCAGATTTGGAGCCGTCCTGATACCCAATGATCTGGAGAAGGCTCGGAGATTCCACCATGGCCTTAATTTCGCGCTATAGAGATATACCACCGCACAGGCGAGGATTTCTTATGAGGAGGTTCTCGCAGAGGCGAGGATCCAGGAGGCCATTGTCAGAAGAGCTAGGCGTTCCAGCACGACCATGCCAGCTAGAGTCCAGCCCGGAGCAGGAGGACCCATCCGTCATCCCGGAGCGTAGACACAACAAAGAGCAGTGCCATATACACACCAGGAACTTTCGATTTGCCACTTCTGTGGTAAGAGAGGACACTTCGAGAAGGACTGCCGAAAGAGACTTGGGACATGCATGATTTGTGGAGCAAGTCAGCACCTTGTCAGAGATTGCCTACAGCGCAGGGAGGCAGCCCCACAGGCCGGACAAAGGCCAGCAGCACCAGCCCCGATGATGCTACCCCCACCAGGAGGACAGCGTCCACCAGCACCCGGAGGATTCCAGAGGGGACCACCCTTGGCCCCACAGCAGGCACAGTTTGATCGGGCCCGACAGTAGGCCGGAGGACAGAGACAGGGATAGGCCTTTGCATTAGCAGCTACTGAGGAGGAAACGGAAGGAGAAGCAATCACAGGTACCATTTTAGTCGCATCCTTACCTACGACAGCATTGTTTGATTCTGGGGCTACATTGTCATTTATATCTAGTAGATTTGTAGCAATGCATAGAGTAGCGACTTCCCCCTTACCTAAGAGTTGGAAGATTCTTACGGGAGGAGGTATCATGCCGGTTACCAGCACTATTAGAACGTGCTCGGTAGTCGTATATGGAAGAGAGATGAGAGCGCGATTCCTGGTATTGCCTATGCCGTACTTTTTTGTTGTATTAGGCATGGACTGGTTAAGCCAGTATAACGCCGTACTGGACTGCCGGAAGGGTAGCGTCACTTTTAGACCACCAGATCAACCAGAGTTCGAGTACATGCGAGGGACCGTCGAACAAGGAGTAGGACAGACAGCTGGAACTTGCATGACTATGGAGATTGCGCCCCCACCAATAGTTGCAGAATTCGAGGATGTTTTCCCCCAAGAATTGCCAGGCTTACCACCAGATAGAGACGTGGAGTTCACCATTGAGCTAGTACCAGGAGCAGCACCGGTATCTTCTTATGTGTACCGATTGGCGAAGAATGAGTTAGACGAGCTGAAGCTACAATTGGAGAAGTTGCAGAGCAAGGGATTTATCCGTCCTAGTGCATCACCATGGGGAGCACCCGTATTGTTTGTGCCTAAGAAGGATGGAACAGTACGTATGTGTATTGATTACAGAGCCCTTAATGCTTTGACTATTAAGAACAATTACCCCCTGCCGCGGATTGACGATTTATTCGACCAGTTGACAGGAGCAGTAGTGTTCAAAAAGATCGACTTGAGATCGGGTTATCATCAAGTGAAGGTGCGAAGAGAGGACAACCAAAAGACAGCATTCAGGACTCGTTATGGTCACTACGAGTTCTTAGTGATGCCTTTTGGACTAACGAATGTGCCAGCTGTATTTATGAACTTAATGAACAGAGTATTCCACCAATACTTAGACCAGTTCATGTTAGTCTTCATCGACGACATTTTGGTGTATTCGAAGAGCCAAGAGGAGCACGAGAAACACTTGAGACTAGTGTTAGAGACGCTGAGGATAGAGAGACTTTATGCCAAGCTGAGCAAGTGCGAGTTTCTCCTAGATCGCGTCGCTTTCCTTGGACACGTCATCTCAGGAGACGGTATCTCAGTAGATCCGGAGAAGATTTCATCTGTAGAGACATGGCCAACCCCTACCAATGTCTCAGAAGTGAGGAGTTTCCTAGGACTTGCTGGATATTACCGGAGGTTCGTAGAGAACTTCGCGAAGATTGCAGAGCTAATGAGCCGCTTGACCCGTAAGGAGCAGGAGTTCACTTGGACAGAGGAGTGTCAGAAGGCATTCGATGAGCTGAAGAAGCGCTTGACTACAGCACCCATCTTGACCATACCTTCTGGACCCGGAGGATTCGTAATCTACAGCGATGCGTCTGGGAAAGGATTAGGATGCGTCTTGATGCAGCATGGAAAGGTTGTAGCTTATGCTTCTAGAAAGTTGAGGACACATGAGAAGAACTATCCAACCCACGGCTTGGAGCTTGCAGCGATGATCTTTGCGTTAAAGCTTTGGAGGCATTACCTATATGGAGAAAGAGTGGAGATATTTACTGATCATAAGAGCCTGAAATACGTCTACACTCAGAAGGATCTAAATCAGAGACAGAGACGTTGGCTCGAGGTGATGACAGACTTCGAAATAGAGCTACAGTACCACCCAGGAAAAGCCAACGTAGTAGCAGACGCATTGAGCAGAAGACCTATGGCATTCTTCTTGACTACCCAACAACATCTGTTAAAAGATCTAGAGCAGATGGGTATAGAGGTTGTTATACCCGGAGTAGACGGACCGTTGTCGAATTTCCAATCGCAATCGATACTGGTAGAGAGAATTAAGGCTGCTTTGCCGACAGATGCCAGATTTCAGAGGCTCAGACAGAGGACAGAGACTGGATTATAGATAGGATTGCGGATACATGAAGACGGAACACTGAGATACGGAGATCGTCTCTATGTTCCAAATGGAGAACTTCGGCAGGAATTGTTGATAGAGGCACACAGTTCCACCTACTCCGTTCATCCAGGAGGCACGAAGATGTACAGATATCTAAGACAGTACTACTGGTGGCACGGAATGAAGAGAGTGTCACGACCCGCACCCAAAATTTGGGCATGAGTCATGGGTACGTCCAGCCTACGCCGCAGCATCGGCGGTAGAACGCTGTCTAGGTCTCAACACAACATATATATCCTGTCAATAGTCTCAACTCCGTACGGAGGACAAAGATAATAATCCACAGTTCTATAATATACTCAATCACAAGCTATAAGAAATAATGGCACGATGAGAATAGAAAAGAGTTCTATAAAAAACAACCATAATAAGTCCAACTCAAATCCTGGGTCTAGATGACCTCACAAAGTCACAAAATAATAAATACAACTCAGTCTCAATCTAAAACAATAAAAACAGAAAAAGTAATCTAAGTACAGGCAGGTAAGATCTCCTCTAGGCTAGGCAACTCCTCTGGTATTTCCGGAGTAAAATCTCCCTCTATTCCTGTGCCGTAATGAGTGGGGCAATAGTTCTCCAGGTCCTCTGAAAAATGTTATCCAGTCAGGATTGGAGTAAAGCACAAGCACTAACAGCAGTTTCATTAAATTAACAAAAACTATAAACAGTGTAAGAAATACAAGATGAGAATAAATGCTGGAAATGTAAAGTACTGGAGAAATGAAATAGGCAATAGAGCATCTAGCAATGAACAGTAAACAATGAATGCTAGAACAAGTGGAACTAAATAAAGAATAGACATCTAGCTAAGTGTTTGAAATATCAGTTTATTATGTGATCGGCTTGGGACTAGATCAGGCTGGTTATATATGATTAGCTATGATTCTTGTAGGTCAGGCTAACCATATGGTTAGCTATGATGCATGTAGTGGCCAGGCTAATCATATATAACAGCTATGATGCATGTAAATGGTCAGGCTGCACCGGCGTGAGAAGTAGGGTGAGCTATGATGCATGTAGATGGTTGGATATGATCACATAATCTACTAATAGTTCCCCATCCCCCAGCTAGCACGATGGATTCCAATCATGACTCCTCATGATGGGGATCTAGAGTGCTAACCCGTGTATCCATAGTGTCGGAATCAAGTATGTAATACAACTGAATTATAGAAATAATCAACAATAAAAACTGTCAGAGAATGTACTCGCTTGTGGTCCTGAGCAAGGTGTGAGGATCGATGTCCAAAGTGGGATCACAATGACCTATTTGTGGAGTATAAATGTTAGATACTGAATTAAGGAAATAACATGTTTAACTAATTAAGAAATGAGGCTTCTAGGTCATGGCTCAGGCTATACTAGACATTAGTATATAACTATCTATATGGTATTACATAATACTTATATAGCTTACAGCTAATAACACTACCTAATACCAACTCAAGGACCAATACTAATCATATCAATACTTTGATATCAACCAACTACTTACTAATACTAAATATAACTAGCAAGTGTTATTTAACAATACGATACTAACTAAGCTAATTTCCTAACTCTAAGGCAAGCATATAGCTACAGGTAGGATCACATAGCCTAACCTCTGAGACAACCTATGGTTACACAGGTATGGCTAATCTAGCTACTGATACATAACACCATCTCCCTAAACTTACTGACACAACCCTAAAGGCTGATCACTGATACATCCTCCTTTGCCACACTGACACTAGTACACTGTCTTACTTCTACATAACATATGGCTCACTCCAAAACTCTCAACTTAGTCCTCACATAGACAGATACTGAGAGACACACACACAGGCAATCACTGAGTTCTTATACTGGTATTCACTCACACAGGGACATACAGCCATATACCCAAGTTCACAGTCTGAACTACACAGGCACTTACATCCTTAACCATACTGATACAGTCTCACAATGCTGAACATAAATTCCCAACTCACTGAAAATGAGGACTCCCACAGGATCATCACTGAACACACACACACTGATACCTACTCACAGGTATCACTCAGGGTGCACACACTGGATACTGGCACATAGGTTACACCTACACACACACACTATAGATAAACTGACACACAAGCAACATTAACACACTGCTAACTCATACAGACACTGAGACACAAGACTACTACACAGTTAGGGAAAACAGACACTTAGGTGCTGGAGAATAACCTGGGACACTGACACTAGTTCACTGCCCAATACAAATTCCTAACTGACACACAAGCTAGACACTGCACATTGATACCTAAACATCTACACTAAAACTACCAACTCACTGATACTTAACCCTATAGTTTATAGGTATCGAATAGCAGTGGGTATATCCTACACTAAAACCCCTAAATACTGATACCACAGTGTCAAATTTCTAAGAGAAGCATATAGATACTATACACTGCCTGTGCTTGTTGACACTGAACTCAGTGCACAGTTGGATGTACCACACTTACACAGTTTCACAAAATAGGTACACAATACACAGTCCCTGTGAAGATGGAATTGATACCTAGAGACACTCACTGCACTCACACTATACTGGTAAACTGAAATCTGAAATAACCTAGGACACACACAGTCACTCTCACCTAACTGATACACATAGCATATTGCTCACACACATACACAGCATAATCTGTACACTGCACTCACACAGATACAGATTACTGATACTGGTATACATTGACACTTACACACAGATTCACACAGGCATGCTGAACCGAACTCCTCACTGAATTACACACATACACATCAACACATAGGTAAACACTGATATTGAGACACAAGGTACTAGGTTCTAGGATACATACACAGGTTTTACACACTAAAATCTTAATCCTATACACACAGTTCTTCTCCAAACCCGACTGCACAGTAAAACCAAACACAGTCCAGTGCACTACACAGAAAATCCCCCAAATCACACAACCCATGTTCAAACATATGCAATTATATAAGTGTAAATATATATCAAAATAGGCAGAAATTCGAATACATTAGATAGGTAAAACTCTAATAAACCTATCACCAAACACCTGGAGTGTTGAAATCGAACTCGTAATAAGAACTTATGAAAAATCCCCAAACGAAACCCTAAACGAGATCCAACCCTAACGTTGGAGGAGAAAATCAGTCTACATGCAAACCCCTAGGGTTAGGGTTCACAAAAATTGGGGGAAAACCCAACGTAGGTCACCAAACACAAATTCGACCTAGGTTTTCATGTAGGGTCCCTAGAATTCGTAATCCATACAGTAAGGGTTCCTAAAGGCCAACCACAAATAGAAAAACAGAATCAAATAGATAAAAAATTGGATTTACCTATGGGGGATGGTTTCTCCAATGAAGGTTCTTCTTTCCCAAGGCTTCTTGACCCCAGATCCTTGTTTTTCCTTTGTTGGAGGAGGAAGAGGGATCTCCTAGGTCTGGATTCCGAATTTGTGGTGGGGGAAATGGTTTTCTCTAATGGAGGCTAGGGTTTTCTTTCTTCATGAAGGAAAAGGGTGGCTCCCTTTTATATTAAAACTAGGTTAGGGTTTCAAATGCATAGTTTTAGGTTAAACTCCCATGTTAGGTCATGCAGAACTCCATTAGCTCAGGTTAGGGTTTCCTAGGGTTTGAGGTTCAACCCTAAAGTTGGAATTCTAGGGTTTGTCTAGAATTTGGGTTTCAAACTAGGGTTTAGTCCTTAGGGTTATAGTCCTAATGAGTTCTAGGGTTTGACCTAAACCAAACACAACTAACAACATATAAATAGTTTATAAAACTCAGCATATTAATTTAATACATAATTATTCAGAATAGTGAAATTACACAAATGCCCTAATCTGGAAATGTGGTGGTGACAGAGAGAGAGAGCACGCTTCGTGGCCAAGTGCCTGGTGTGTCAGCAAGTCAAGGCTGAGCACTAGAGGTCTGCAGGATTGCTTCAACCGCTTCCTATACCGGAGTGGAAATGGGAGAATATCACTATGGACTTTGTTACAGGCTTCCCGAGGAGTCCTAGTGGGCGCAATGCAGTATGGGTAATCGTGGATAGACTCACCAAGTCCGCACACTTTTTACCCTTTAGAGTTGGGCAATCGACGGAGGCTTTAGCAGATATGTACATGAGAAAGATTGTGAGCCTACATGGAGTGCCAGTTAGCATTGTGTCAGACAGGGATACGAGATTTACGTCTTACTTTTGGCGGAGTATGCAAGAGAGTCTTGGTACTCGCCTAAAGTTTAGCACAGCGTATCACCCACAAACAGATGGCCAGTCGGAGCGCACCATTCAGACGCTAGAAGACATGTTAAGAGCGTGCATGTAGGACTTCGGAGGATCATGGGAGGACTACTTATATTTGGTTGAGCTTTCCTACAATAACAACTAACAAGCTAGCATTCAGATGGCTCCCTATGAAGCGTTGTATGGCAGGAAGTATCGTTCTCCAGTATGCTGTAGTGATATAGGCAAACGATAGATTCTCGAACCAGAGTTGGTTGTTCGGAGGGTAGAAAAGGTAAAGAAGATCCAAGGACACCTTCGAGCAGCACAAGACCGACAGAAGCATTGGGCGAATGCGCATCGCCGACCCTTAGAGTTTCAGGTTGGAGATCACGTATTCTTAAAGATCTCACCTACTCGAGGGACTATCAGATTCGTAGGCAGAGGGAAGCTGAGTCTGAGGTACATCGGACCATTCGACATATTAGAACGCGTCGGAGAGGTTGCTTACATATTAGCATTACCGCAGACCTTGGAAGGAGTTCACGACGTCTTCCATGTATCTCAATTGAGGAGGTACATACCGGATCCTAGTCACATGCTTGACCATTCCGAAATCACAGTCGGCCCGAGCCTATCATATGAAGAGGAGCCTGTGGAGATTCTAGACAGAAGTGAGAAGGTATTACGAGGGCAGACCATCCCCCTAGTTCGTGTTGCATGGAGGCATCATGCACCATGCGAGTCGACCTGGGAACGCGAGAAGGATATTCGCCAGCGTTACCCCCACCTCTTCGAAGGCCTAGGTATGTGTTAGTATTTTAAATTCAGTCGTTAGTTCTTACCATACATATGTTTTAATTTCGAGGATGAAATGCTCTAAGGAGGGTAGATTATAAACCCCCTGGTCAAAATAGGATTTAATTAATTATTTTTACTGAGATGAAACCACAATCCAAAATCCCACGTACCCAAGTTAGGGTATCAGTCTACACCAAGCTTGTTATGCCACGACTCCTATATACCATCCCAAAATCTAGTTCTTTATGTTTCTGACGCATTAGTAATTACCGAGTTGAATTATTAAATTAATTTAAACTTAAAGCCAATTTACCTCTAGCAAAACCAAACCAAGCCCACATGCTCTTTCACGTGGACCAGCCCCACCCCACCAAGGCCGGACAGGCCCAAGTCCCAAGGCCAGCCCATCAAACCTCCCCTATATAAATATACATCTTCCTAGCTTCTAAACCCTAAATCTCATAGTCTTCCCATCTCCAAGAAACCCTAGCCGACTACTCCCCTATTTTCGACCAGCCAACGCCTAAGGCCGCCACCCCAGCCACCGGCTCATCCCTCGACGCCGGACTTCCAACCCCGCCGCCAGCACCGAGACACCTATCTGCCATCCCTACCATCCAAACCCGACCTTCCATCTATAACCAACCGCCGGCACCAAGACAGCCCTCTCCAGTCCCCGATCACCACGCTCAGGCAGACCCCGACCGCCCCTCGCGTCTGGACGACCACCCCCGCACGACTCCACCCAGCAGCGCCGCTGCCGGAGTAGCTACTGCTGCTGCGGTCCCTGCTTGCTGTTTCAGCCGCTATCGCAGACGCTTGCTCGCCGGACGACGCCGGAGCCCCCGTTCGTCAGAGTACGACCAGGCAGCGAGGAGAACCTCGTCCAGCCAGCGAGGTAAATGCCTATACTCCTTCCTCTTCGTATCATGTTCGTATGTGAGCATTGTGTCATCGCATCGAGAGTTGTATTCTTGGAAACAACTTAACTAATCCTAAATTATATATATTATGGCATGATGATTAGCAAGAATTAGAACTCATCAATAACCAGCGAGTGCATTAATCTTGAGACCTGTCGTCAATGACCAGTATTTCACCTGGACCTTGGGCATAAACCCAGTATGTTGAGCAAGGAAATCTAGGACATAATTCTGAGCAAAGGAGAAGTAGTTGTCAAACCTTAACTCGCTAGTCGATTGATTGCAAGGCGCACGTTGACCAAAGACAAAAACTGGGTACACCCTAGCTACATGCACCTGTGATACTGTATTTGGTCAGCAGTAAACCGGCAACAATATCTAGGAACAACGTCATAATTACTTAAGTATTTCTTAATGTCTGATATTGGATTGTTATATTTTATTTTGTGTTTAGGACCTTTGGACCATCCAGGAGACATTGCAGAAACCAGCTTCTGGCATTCCCAGCTTCAGGACACAGGCAAGATACCTTGCTATAATTACTGTCTAATTTAAATATGCATATGTTGTATTGTATACTTGTTGCTTGTAATTTATACAACTGTGCGCGTCCAAGTTGTCTCGGGTGCATTCGACGGGTACGCCAATGATTAGTATATATGGACCTAGCTCTTAGCAGACTCCACCCATTGGACGATACCCTGTTATTGTCTGAGACCTGACACCTTACACGGTCACTAAGACATATTCATATTGGGATGAGGGTTTGCGCACTCGACTAGCTATCGTTGCGTATCACCTACATCACAGTTAGTATGTAGTCAATATTTAGTCTAGAGACTTGGCATATAGATACATGGTATGCACGTCGAGTAGTCGACTTGTGTATCTACATTGGGCGGGGAGGACAACTAGTAGGCGTATGGAGTACACACATTGGAGCCGTAGTTCGGAGGAACCTCGGATCCAATAATTTTCCCTTTATACTGATGCCACGTTCTTCGGAGCGATATGGACGATATACTGTACTGATGCCACTCTCTTCGGAGCATGGACGATAGCCTACACCTATCCATATGTACCAGCGTTGTCCTCACATTGCATTCACTTAGATGGCTAGCACACCCTTATTGTATTTATTTTATTCAGTATTCATATATGGCATGTTGTTTTCTTGTATCTTGTTACGTCCCTCTGAGGACCTGATACCTTTCCAGATTTAGACGAGGCTTACTACCCCACCGTATATGGCCCAGGACAGGAGACGAGATTTGCTACAACTGAGGAGTTGGAGGTGCAGCCGTCAGAGTTTTCGTGACCAGTTGATAGGCCTTTAGCCTAGATGGAGGACATCATTATCTAGTCAGCCGATGCCCTAGTTATTATCTTTTATATCTCATTTCAGTACTTTATTTCGTCATAGTAGTAGGTTTGTTCCCACCAGACATTACTGATTGTACTATGATATCTTGAGACTGGTATTTATTAACCAGCAGTTTATTTAGTGTTTCTTGCTCTTTATATTGTGGATGAGATTAGATTACCTGTTATTGACTGATATTGGACATGTTATTATTATAGGACAGCGTAGCACTCTTCGTGGATCCATTGAATTGGGATATTCTCGGAGACGTGTCAGCTGGCCATTGCCACGTGGCCTGGTCCCGTATATTTTGGGACTGGAGCATGACATATATATATATATTCAGTATACGTATTCTTTCGTATACATAAATATGGGTTGTTGTATATATATAAAAATATGGTATGTATATTTTTAAACATATATATATATATATATATATATATATATATATATATATATATATTTAATTAATGATATATGCTAATTGATAAACGTACTAGGCAACCCGAGTGTAATTACGGATACCCCATATTTACATTGACCTGTAACCCTGTAAATTATTAGCAGGCTGCCATATGTACACCGACATACTGGCGAGACCCGTATCACCGACTGTCTGAATTTACAGCAATTACAGACACGACACCCACGTAATTAGACGCGCACTTGACCATAGTTGACTAGTACCATACCTGGCGTAGCCCCTGTGTTCAATGTATTATGATTGTGTTAGTGTAACATCTGATATAAATGTTATATTTTATACTATGTCTATAGGACTGTTGGATCATCCAAACGATACTCTAGAACAGGACATTGGTAATACCAGATAAGGACCCAAGGCGAGTACATTCTCTGATAATTTTCAATTATTTGATAATTTCTATAATTCCAGTATCTAGAAATGTTACATCTGATTCTTGACACTGTGCTACACGGACTAGTATATAGATTGGATCTGCAGTCATGAGATGTTACATTGATTATCTCATTGACATTGTATACGACATTGATATTAGACATCGTACATGATATATTGGACATTGATCGTGTATCGTAACGTGTCATGGTTGGATCCACTGTACTAGTTGGAGGCGGAGAAAATATTAGTAGATTATGTGATCATACCCAACTCTACATGCATCATAGCTTACCCCACACCTCACGTCGGGTGCAGCCTGACCATTACATGCCTCATAGCCTGTTATATATGATTAGCCTGACCATTACTTGTATCATAGCTAACCAAATGGTTAGTCTGACCTTACATGAATCATAGCTAATCATATGTAACAAGCCTGAACTTGTCCCAAGCCGATCACATGATAGACTGATATTTCAAACACTTAGAATAGTTACAGTTCTTTATCTTAGATCATATACTACATCACCTATATATGATATTGTAGCTCTTTCTCTTTATTTCATATATGCACTGACTGTACCATATTGCTTATATTGTCTGTCTCTTTATATTGTCATTACATTTACTTATTGCCTTCACACGATATTGTCATTACATGAATCATAGCTAATCATATGTAACAAGCCTGATCTTGTCCCAAGCCGATCACATGATAGACTGATATTTCAAACACTTAGAATTGTTACAGTTCTTTATCTTAGATCATATACTACATCACCTGTATATGATATTGTAGCTCTTTCTCTTCATTTCATATATGCACTGACTGTACCATATTGCTTATATTGCCTGTCTCTTTATATTGTTATTACATTTACTTATTGCCTTCTCTCAGTATATAGTATCATATATTCTTTTATAGTCCTTATCAATTAAATGAAACTGTTATTTGAGATGTACTTTGCTCCTTCTTGACTGGAAATATTTTTTCAGACTATGCCTTAGAGGACTGGGGTCCAACATTTTATGGACCACAGGGAGAGTTGCTGCAGACTTTCCGGGAGGTCTAGTCGGAATCACTAGTTATCTAGTTAGTTCTTTTAGCAGATTATTTGGTACCGGATTTGTCTCCGGCATACTTATTGAGACTTGGATTATATTGTTGAGTTAGATTATTTCTATTTAGACTTGTGTTATATTTTATTTTATTTCTTCGAGATCTTATCGTGCTATAGTTATGTGATTGAGTGTGTTGTTCATATTATATTGTGTTATCTGTGTCTCCTTATGGAGTTGGATGCTCGTGTGAGATTGTTTAGATAGTATCATGACCTAGACAGCATTCTACCGCCGATGCTGTGGCGTAGGCTGGACGTACCCACGTACTCGTGTCCCAATTCCGGGTGTGGGTCGTGACATTTGTTGAGTGATCACACTTTGATCTTTTAAAGCCTTTATTTCTATTTTTAAGTACTTAATATCTTGATTGAGATCACTTATAGAAATGGGTTTTTGTTCTTTCATATTATACTTGTTTATTATTTCATCCATATTATAAGTATTAATTTCTTACTATTGGTTCTCATTTTCATCTTCCTTTTTTATCTTCAATGAGATCAAGGATTTTAGATCTAACAACATGGGTAATATTATTATTTAAAAGACATTCTAATATCTTTTTTTTATCTTTTCTCTTAAGAGTATTAAGAGAGAAACCATTCATTTCTACTATCGATTTATAGTAGTTTGCCTTATCTTTTATAGTGCAAGTTTTACATTGACAATCATCATCGCATTCTTCTTCGTCAGAAGAAAAACTGCTAATTTCATCATCTGATGAGCTGGATTCTTTATTAGAATAAATCATTAATTTGAAAGAGTTTTTCGTAACCCTTCATCCTCTATTTCTTCTATCTTCTTTTTTGTATAACATTTGTTGGCCAAGTGACCTATTTTACCACCTTTGTAACATTTGATTATTCTATTGGAAGTTTTTCTAGAATAATTCTTCTTATAAGAAGAAGATTCTTTCTTAGAATCTTTTGGAAAATATTTTTTCTTTTCTTATAAGTTTTATCATCCTTTCATATTCGAGCTTTTCCTTTCTCATCTGTGGGAGGTCTATAAATATCTACCGTAAATTGGATACAAAATTCGCCCAATTGCTTTTTCTCAGATAATCTCTGAGATTTTAATTGATTTCTTAATTTAAGATCGTTAAAAAGAACTAATCCTTCTTGATACATGTATTTACCAAATATCCATAAGTAAATTTTTTTATAAGGAATAATACCATTATTTTTATCCCTCATTCCTTGCTTCACCTTTTCTGCAAAGAGGTTAGGCAATCCATCAATAAATTTGGATTTCCAGGGAGCATTATCAGTATCACCTAATTACATTACTCTACTCAAGAAGGTATCTTTGTACCATCTAAAGTGAGTTAATGTAGGACATCTTAGATTTTGTAGGAGAGTTCTAATTCTCTCTCCATCATCAGAGACACCTCCAGTAAAATATTTTAATATAGTCATTATTAATGTATAAACAACATCGGCTGTTTAAATATCATTCTCTGTTTTTACAGCCCTATATATCTCCTCGTTTTTGGTTCTTGAGATGCAATGATCCCACCAGCCTTTAAGTGTGCCGATAAATCCACATGTTATGTATTTAGCTATATTTACATCACTATTACCACCAGATTTAACTATTATAGAATACATGATACTTGTATAATGTATGATAATTCGATGAGAACTAAATCCAAAGCGGTCTTCTATAATATATTCTACAAGTATCATGTATTCTACAATAGCTAAATCTGGCAGTAATAGTGATGTAAATATAGCTAAATACATCACTATTTGGATTTTCTGGCACTCTTAAAGGCTAGTGGGATCACTTGTGGATTTAATATTGGTTATTTTATCAGGAAATTTTGACACAAATTCAATACTCCTATCAATAGGAATAATAATGTTATTCACTATATTGTATCCTAAAAATCTTATTTCAAATTTAAATAATCATATTTTAGGAGTAGAAATGACTAATCTATTTTTTATTACTAGATGCTTGAAGATATTCAAATGTTTGAAGTGATCTTCGATAGTATTTGAGAATACTAAGATATCATATAATTTATTGCGAGAAGACTATCAATATATTATATGATAATTATATATATATATATATTTTTTCTAAAATACACGCGTGAAATTCTCGGTATGCATACATAGGGAACAGTTGCATTGTAAAATATGAAAGTTGTCTCTTTGACTTTGAATTTACCAGCTACATCAGGTCATATTTACCTGTTCACGTTTATCACAAAAGTCCCCTCGATTACAATAATTTACTTTTTTTATAGTATTCATTTTTTTTTTCATTCAACACCCTAGATTAATTTCTATTTAGTTAACCTAGACCCCTCGATTAGCGTAAACTTTGATTAGCATAAACTCTGATTTATATTCTTCAATGCGCGGACCTCAAGAATAGTTAACGATAATTATGATTTGAATATTTTCTAATTATTTTAGACCTTAAACGGACATTAACATATTATCGAATATTTAACTATGTGCGAATATAATAAAAAAATTAACGATAATATTAACCTGCTGTAGTTTTTTAATTGTGCCGACATTTAGAAAAACTTAACGATAATAATAGTCTTCTATGAAATAACTTAATGAATATCATTAACATGCTATACAATATTTTTTTAATAATAGTATAGGTATTTTTAATAACCTGCTAATAAAAAAATAAAATTTTTAATTATATTATAGATTTTTTTCGACAATATATTTTTATTTTAATGTAGATAAGTTAACAGATTTTATTTATTTTGGTTGGGAAGTTTAATCATATTTAACTTCTATCTAATATTTATGGCAATTTGAATATCATTTTGTCTTTCAATTTGAAAAATATATTCGAATATTTACTCTAATATGAATATCAATAACCTACTATCGAATATTTAGGCATATCTCATAATTTATATTTATAATAATTATCATTATCCTACTTTCTATTTGACAGAATCTGAAAATAAGGTCACACTAATCACAATATTTTTTCATTGAATGGTAAATCTTTCCCGCATAAACTATATATATTGGAAAAAAAGTTCTAGATTGTGATATTTTCAAATTACTTTTTGGTTGTTGATTATGTTTATTTATTAAGAAAAGTTCAACATGTGTAATTGGTATTCAAATCACAAGTACTCCAAAAACATACAACTTTATTATGCTACTTTATATATTTGTAGTGGGAACATTTGCTAAAGTATCCCATAAAATTTATATTGTTTAATACAATTTGTATTACGCTCCCATCAAAATGATTTTGATGTCATCTAAATGATCTGGATATCATCGAAATGATATTAATATATGGATTCCAACATGTATGACTTCTTACTCACGTGGTAATACCTCACTAATTCGATTATTTCAAACTTTATCATCCCACGAAGTACCTCACTAAACTGCCTGGTAAAATCTGCCAAATATTCAATCAATGATTAAATATTTGAATCTATATGCAATGAATCATGGCTTATACAAAGCATGCAAGAAATAATCCACAACATTCAAAATCAGCAAATCCAAAGCATCCAAAAATTGATCCAACGATATACAGTTTAATATATATTGACAAAATAAAGTAAAATTTAAATGATCCAAACACATTCCAACTCCAACTCCAAATTCAAAGTCCATGTGCAAATCCCAACCATGCACCTCAACAGTGGTGAGTCAAGTTTACAGAACACGCAATAACAGGTTCATATTTACATCCAAAAAAGAAATATTTC
The DNA here is from genome assembly GCA_036927795.1 of Iris macrosiphon. Lineage (NCBI taxonomy): Eukaryota > Viridiplantae > Streptophyta > Magnoliopsida > Asparagales > Iridaceae > Iris > Iris macrosiphon. Next base: position 56,448,486 of record JAYESA010000008.1, read on the forward strand.
TTCCACATATTTATCCAAATATCTTCTTCACACACGATAACAGGTACATATATACATCCGAAAATAAATATTCATCTAAACATATCCAAACACATTACAAACACAAATTCATCACAGAATGAATAAGAGTTCAAACGATTACATTCCACATAGTTATCCGAAAATAAAATATTTCTTCCACAGATTCGTCCAAACACATACAAATACATTCCAAACACAGATTCATCACAAAATAAAATAAAGTTTAAATGATTACATTCCAATCTAATATAGTTTTTCATGATCCAAACAACTTGCAAGTCCTGCACCTTCTTCTTCATTTTTACCTACAAGGACGTATTCAAAAATTATAGTCAGTAGGGGCTCATTGTATAGTTAGAAAAAAATTATAAAGTAGCACTAATAAATTTTTTACTTAAGATCTCCAAAAATCCAGCAGTGGGGGCTATGCATCCGCCCATGTTCACATTGTTTCTTCTTCTTCTTCTACTACTACTAATTCTACCCCTAACTTTTACAGCTTATCCAAAATCATGTCCTGTTTATTTCATATAGTCTTCATCTCGTTGTAGACTTTCTTAAAGTTTGTAGCCACAAAGTTGTACAGATCATCCACCTTGTCCTTGGTGGTTGGGATTCCTGATATCCTTGGCTTGCTTTCTGCTGGCTGCCTCGATGGGTGGCTAGATTGGGGAACATAATATTGTTCTTTTGTGGCAATATTCTAGTAAAAGTTAGTTTTCTCATGGGTCCTTTATTAATAGTAGAAACATCTCCTTCTAAACTTGGGACACGATGTTTACTAGCCATTGAACATATAAATCTCCTGTAAGGAAGGACTGTCCTTGCAAATTGGTTTTGCCACAAAATGCATTATTATATTGAACATGTAACAACCTATATCCAATTTTTTTCTTCCCTATATAATACATAAATTTGACTTTGTCAGGATGGATGTAATTTCCATGTCCAGTAGTGTTGACTATTTAAGAAACATAGGCATGCAACAATTTATACAAAGTACCCAATTGATCTTTGTATACATATTCTGGGATCTTCCCACCACCAACTGATATACTATTAACCTTCGCTATTGCATACACCATAGAAACATTATCTATATCATTGATATCAAAATCACCAACATGATCAAACCCATAAAATTTATTGATGATGACAACATTTAAATTTATCATTTTTTCTCTTAGAAATACTAGCTGTTGATCCTGTTTTTCTTTTTCTTTTTTTAATTTATGGTCTAAGATTTGAGTAAAATTCTTTTACTATGGTTGCAGAAATTTTCGTAAGGCAGGAATTGTTGAGTTTCTCCAACTTATAAAAAAATTATATTTCTAGAAAATCTTGGTGTTCGACATCCGTCATGTTAATCGCTCTTTTAGGTTTTAGAGATATACTTTTGAAATGGTTTTTATAACGATTTTTATATTTAGAGTCTTCGAAAATTGGTACCTTCTCCTCTACCTTTTTCCCTTTTTTACAGATGGCTCCGCCTCTGTGGCTGCCTCGACATCTTCCTCTGATTATGATTTAGATTCATCTAACTCTGATCGTTATGGGTCCGATGTCCCTGCATACTCTGTCTCAGATTAAGATTTTGCCTTCTCTTTCTCTGTTTGAGTAGGCGGTGCTGGTGCCTCTGCTGGTACGTGAGAATCTGAAGTCTCTGCCGATAACGTCTCTGCCGCTGCCTCTACTACTGCTGCAGCAGTTGCCTCTGCCCTTGCGGCCTCTATCCTGGCTGCCTCTGCCCTTGCGGCCATTATCGTGTCCCTTTTTCCTCGTATATACTTCCCTTTTGAAAATGATGTTTTTTTCTGCTTTTCCTTTGATCGACATTTTTTGTAAATTTTAGTAGTCGTTTGGAAGACGATTTGGGGAGAGTTTGGAAAAAGAAGAGGGAAATGTACAATGCTGAGAAATTTTAGCATCCAGTTTGGTAATATATAAAAATATTTGTGGTTTAATTTTGGGTTGACGATTGAAATCCCCCCAAACTCCAACCTCCCCCTCCTTCTATGCTTTTGAAATATCTGGAATCCCCTCCCTCTATGGTTTTAAAATTTCTGGATTCCATCAAGATATGTTCGATTGCAGCATAAATCTTTTTAATGGCATACAAATTAATTTTCTGAAGCAAGTGCAAAGCAAAGATGAGGTAATGCTAATTAAAGAGCCTTCCTTGTCAAGTCATAACCTTTTCATAAATCTTTGTTATGGTCAAAACCCCAACGACCATGGTCTAAGAAAATTTTATCTTCAGTCATACAACATACAACTTAGAGGAAACGTGCACGGTTATGGTCTGTCTTATCATGGTATTGCATTCTCTGTCAGGGTGTACTACTAACTATATCCTAACAAGAAAATCATGTATATGAACTACATTACTAGGGAATCAATCGATCAGAAGACGAAAAAGAACATGAGGAAGAAAAGAAGGAACCTGCTAACATATTACTTGCGGTATCTCCTATCACTAACATACTCTTAACTCTGGCACATTCACTAACTAATTTATATTCCTGTACACTGGTACCATTATCAATAGTCATTTATCCACAAGATCCATGAATATATCCATATGGCACACACCTGTCTATTAACACCTAAATCTGATGCCAAGAATCTCTAATATAACCATGATTCAATAATGCATCCAAGTTGATACCTCTATCTCCTTAGTACCATACCCTCTGTCAGTTCCCGTTCCTACTACAATTGTTCATACTAGTCGTTCTTATCACTCAAGTGCACACCAAGTGTAACACACCATACTAAGCACCGCTCTTTCCAATACAACTTTAGATGGACACCCGAGTCAGTCTGCGGTGCCATCTCAATCATGCTCAAGTCACCAGATCCTAACACATGTATGTCATCTACTCATATATATATATATATATATATATTTTTCATCCACCATAAAATTAATCCTCAAATAATCGTCAAGGTTTAACTTCTCGATCAACTAAAAAATAAATGTATATGCCTCCTCAAGGTCAGATACTCAACATTGAAATAAAATTTTAATCACTTCTAAAATCTTTGTAGCCTTGACCATGTTTATTGAATCACTATTTGAAATCCTCAAAATTTTAATGACACAATCTCAACTCCTCAATAATTCTCAAAGTTAAAATTTATTTCCACTCTTTTAATTTATAAATCCACAAATATACATATAAGTGCTCACGGTCTCTAATACTCGAGGTGCACTCAATACCTCTATTGTCTACAACTGTGTACTAAATTGTACTGCCCGAATCACTTGCACTATTACCTCAAATGATCAAGGTTATCATCACCTGTATTTTCTTTCATGATTTTAATTTATGTCAAATGGTATATCATCTAATTATCATCACACAGAGTGCTTACTGTTATTAACGTTATTCTTGACTAATTCTCGATATAGAACCATTAGCACTCTTGGTATTATATCACTAGCTTCATTAATGGATTATCTCATCAAGCTCATTAGAACTCATGTTTCTTTACTCTCATGGGTAAGTGTATGGTTCCTCATCTCGATTGTTGTATAGGTATTTCCTTTTAACCTTTTATAGCCTGTTAAACTAATCCGTGATACGCTTCACCATTCTCATTACTAATTCCGATATTTCTCTACTCATGACACCTCATTATAACTCCTCATGCATATAAATTTCTTTACCTTTAACACACCCGGTATTAATCATCAAATTGAACATCATGCTCCATTAATCCTTAACACAATTCCTGGATACTTAATTGTTCCCGTAGATCATCCAATTGCATAATCATGATTATCCAGGACGGGTATGTTGGCTCTGATACTAACTCTAGGAACTATCACTGATACTCTATACTCTCATTCTACTTATAGTACTATAATGACACTTATCCTAGAACTATTGCCACAAGGTACTATGCTATGGGTTAACTCTAGATTAAGACCTACTGCTCACATGTCCAACTAGGAAACACTTACAAACTCATAAGCAACACTCAGTCCATACTAATACTCAAGGCACAGACATAATCACAAGTCACTAATTATCATACTAACAAGGAATCCTCAAAGAAGCTCAAAAAGGAACGGGATTAAGGACTGAAGGTATCTTTACTGCTAGTAAAGAAAAGAAGCGATGGAACAAAGTCATGTAATAACGAAATAGATAAGTATTGAGATAAGACTTTACGAACCATTTTAAGATACAACCTGATAATCATACACATCTATCTAAAATTATGACACTCAGAATCCTCGCCACGCCAGTAAGCATAGATGCGATAAACGACAGGTTCCGTAACTAAGGTATGCAACTCTATAATCATGTCATCTAGAATCTTCGCCACGCCAACCTGTATGGCTGCGAGAAATTCTAAATTTCATAACTAAAGTATGTACATCCAAGTCAGGTTCCTACGTTCTCGTCACGACAGCTAATATGGCTGCGATAAACTCTAGGTTCCATAACCAAAGTAGACGTTTCACCTTCCGCACTGTTCTCATCAACATATGTCATCAGATGCTATCATAAAATTTAGTCCGTAAAATTCATCTCGGCATAAAATCAAACTCTACAATGAAACCAAGATTCTAATTTTAATAATTGATCAACAGGAATCAAACTCAATATCAACGAGTGAGGACGGACGGAAACAAGGCGAAGGATTTAAAATTAGAAATTATAATAAGATTCTCAAGGGATCGTCCCAAGAATCTCTCAAGAATTTGTGATTGAGTATCCTCTCTCATCCTAGTATCCTATGTCCTATATTCAATAGCAGGTACACAGTAGTACAACTATGATATCGCACTACTACGATATCGCACAACTTACGAAGTCAGACCTGCATGGGCCACCACTAAAAATGTGTCACGATCCACACCCGGTTTAGGGGCACGAGTGCGTGGGTACGTCCAGCCTACGCCGCAGCATCGGCGGTAGAACGCTGTCTAGGTCCTATAACTAACTAATCAAACTCACGTGAATACCCAACTCCATAAGGAGACGTGGATATCATAAAATAATATTAGAAATACTTAATCACCTAAACTAAAGCACGATGAGATATCAAGGCAAACAAAGAAATACAAGACAAGTCTAACGACAGAATAATCATACCTGCAATCAGTAACATCAAATCCCCAAGTGTGTCAGAAACAAGTCCACTAAGATCACAGTCTGGAAAATGTTTTCCAGTCAGGAAGGAGCAAAGTACATCTCTAAATAGCAGTTCTTTATTAATGATATAAACTATGTAGCAGTTCAAGATGGAAATATACGAGATGCATTTAAAGGTACGAGAAATGTACAAAAAGAAATACTGGAAATACTGTAAGTAAATGCAGGAAAAGAAACAATATGTCAACGAGGAAGAATCCTATGACTAAGTGTGTGAGTACTAGCTTTAACATGTGATCGTCTTGGGAACTTGATCAGGCTGGTTACATGTGATTAGCTATGATTCATGTAAGGTCAGGCTAATCGTTGGTTAGCTATGATGCATGTAGAGGTCAGGCTAATCACACGTAACAGCTATGAAGCATGTAAATGGTCAGGCCGCACCCGACGTGAGATGTGGGGTGAGCTATGATGCATGTAGAGTTGGGTATGATCACATATCTATACTAAAATACTCTCCACCCCCGACTGGTATAGTAGATCCAATCATGGTACGCTATGGCACGGGATTCCCTAGGGAGGTAGCAAATCTTCCCGGGTCTCAGTGTCTGTACATGCACAAGATTACAAGGAAACAAGTCTTGTACAAGCTACACCATGAATAAGGAATAACATCTCATGACGAGATCCGTGTATACCAATCCGTGTAACCAGCGTGTCAAGAGCATGGATATCTACACTAGATACAGTGAACATAGAGGATATCATAAATAAGAAACTAATCAGAGAATGTACTCGCCTTGGGTCCTTAGCTGGTAAAACCAATGTCCTGTCCCAGAGTATCGTCTAGAGGATCCAACAGTCCTATAACATATAATAAACAATACAACGTTTGCATCAGATGCTATACTAAACACACAATCAAATATCTAACTCAGGGGCTATGCCTGGCATGCTACTGGTCTACTAGGGTCGTCTAGCAGATAGATATATAAGACACATTACCTATTTAATTCATGTATAATATATATATATTAGTTGAACAATTATTTATGTACCATATATATATGCCAAAATACAATTTACAATATATATATATTGTTAACATCTTTATTAAAATATACCAAGACTAATACACCCATAGAGTTTATACTATATATATATATATATGTGTGCATATACATACCATTTATATGCTAAGAATATACTAAATGCTTATACAAAATATATATTAAGAATATACTAATTACATATACAAAATATATGTATATATATACCATCATTAAAATAAACAAATACAGATACTAAAACATTAATTGAAATTATACCTAGTATATATTTTATTAATACATATTATATGAAATAATCCCATATACATACATATACATATATATATATATATATAATACACATACTATTGCGTATGCTACACATACTATTACATAGAAGCTAATACATACGTATACGTATGTGAATACGTATACACTAAGTTATACTATTACATAGGTATATAACACTAAATGAAGGAGGGAAGAGGCTCACAGTCGATGGTGGTGTTGATCGTGGCCGTCTCAGGCGAGTCGGGGAGGAGCTCAGGCAGGAGGATGGCCGGAGGGGAGTGCTGAGCTATGGTGATGGTGGTGGAGGCTCGTATAGGAGGTTGAAGGAGGAGCTGGCCGGACTGGAATGCAGGGAGGAGGTGTAGTGTGGTGGTGCGGGTTGGTTCAGGTGGTAGCGCCGGAGTGTCGAGGCAGACCGGTTCGTCGGAGTCGCTCGAACGGGGGAGTTGAGGGGATGTACAGCGAGGTCGGAGGAGGAGTACAGCGCCGGAGTCGCAGGGAAGAGAGACTCGGCTGAGCTGCGGAAAGTTGGCCGGAGACAAGAGCTCGGGGAGGAGGTTGAGGAGCAGAGGCAGGCCGGACTGCTAGAGTAGTGGCGGAGGAAGGAGGCCAGAGTACAGTGAGAAGGAGACGAGATCGATGGTACTGGTGGTGGTCGGCAATGGAGGTGCTCCGGGGAGTGGCCGTCTGCCGGATACGGGCAGCGGGGATCGACTGGAACCGGAGCTAACAGTGGTGGTGGGACTGGTGTTAGTAGGAGGAGCAGTGGGAGGAGTCGGGGAGGAGTAGTGGTGAATGGCTCGAGGGCTGGGCCGCCGGAGTTGGGAATGGTGGTGAAGGGGAGCAGCCAGCGGGAGGTCGGCTCGGGGACAGTGGGGAGTGGCTGATGGTGGGAGTGGTTGGCCGCCTGCCGGAGGGGATGGAGGAAATGTGATCGGAGAGGGGGCTGACAGTGGGGAAGAGCGGGGCCGGAGGGCTGGCTGAGCCGGTGGAGCAGAGAGAGGGCCGCCGGGTGAACAGTAGGTGTGTGGGAGTTGGGTGAGGTTGGAGAGGGTGAGTTTCCCCCCTTCTTTTGAATTTGAAATCAAAGTAGAAGAAGAAGAAGAAGAAAGGAAAGAGAAGAAGAAAGGAAGAAGGAGAAGAAGAAAGGAAAAACTCCTACGTTGGAGTGAGGATGAAGGAGAGAGAGAGGTGGGGGCTTGTTTTGGGGATTAGGGCTTGATGTGACATGACATTAAATAAGGAGAGGGTGTGTGTGAAATCAAGGGTGGTGATTGACCCCCTTTAAATGAGGGGTCCAGATTTGACATGGAGAAATTTCATGTGGGAATGAGGGTGAGGTTTAGTTAAATATTATTAGGGCTCCCTCATTGTTTAAACAAATGGGTGTTACACAAAAAATGCAAATTTGCAAATTAGCCCCCTTAAATTTAGGCATTTGCACAGACGCATAAAATGACAAAAATTTGGCTGGCAATTCGGTGTTCGGTATTTTGTAGGGTCAGGGGGCGCTGTATGTTTGGTACGGGCTCAAATAGCAGGGCACTAGAATTAAATTGGGATTTTCAGAATTGGTTAAAATAGTATCCTCAATTTAATTAGAAATAAATACAAGTTGTGTTCTAAAATTAATTAGGAGTACATGGGGCCAAAATTAGGTCAGGTCATCAATACCAATAATGAAGAAGACTCAGAACAGGATATTATCCTAATTTGGGTCGTACGAAAAAATAGGCCAAGATTGCCTCCAATTTCGATTGGAACGCACAACGATACAAAATAGGAATTTATTTAAATAACGTCTGCGATAATTTTTGTGCGGCTAGAAATAATGCACAGAGAGCATAATTATGAGTTGCAAAAATAGCAGAATGGAAGGCGGGCATGTCTAGGGCAAGATTGGGAAATTTGTTGGAAGGCAAGAGTCAGGTAGCGCTCCACATATCGAAGCAACGACAGCGCACAATAATTAAATAAATTACGGTAATTAAATACAATCTCTAATAAATTAATTCTAAAATAAAACAATTAAATACATAATCCCCATTATTCGACCAGGTGTTCGCTTAGTGGCCTCTAGGTTAAGTCTACCAGCTCAGACATTAAGAACGCAGTATATAATATAATATTTTTAAATACACACCTCCTGCAATTATTTAATCTAAATACAATATTGAGAAATCATTTATATACATACCACAACACTAATAATTATAAAAAGTCGAAAATACCCCTGTTCTCAGAATGTGGTAGTGACAGTGGGTTCAACTGAGGCATAAGGAAATATCTTCAATGCGGCAACTACTTTCTCTCCCATCAAAAACCGTTTCGCTCCCATCGCAAATGTAAGACATTTTCTAGTGCACTAAAAAATGTGGCAACAACTTTCGCTCTCATCTAAACTGTTTTGCTTTCAACATAAACATTTATGACATTCTAAAAAATAATCGATTCAAGCAAAGTCACATGAAAAATGTGCGCAGACTAATAACATAAATAACAATCATAAAGCATCTAAAAAAGGATAACAATCATAGAAAGGTCATTGTTCTCACCCTACCAAGGATCCTGAACCATGCACCCTAACTGTGCTAAATCAAGTTTAAAGAAGACATAATAACAGTTAAAATAAACAATCCAAAGTGATATAAAGTTTAATTTTTCATATTCTTTTTCAAAAGATTATTCTACTGCACTAACTTCTTCTTCAGTTTCTTCTTCAATTTCTTCTTCTTCTTTAGTTTCTTCTACTTCTTCTTCTTATTTCACAAAAAATCATCCTTTCTAGGGTCCTGATCCCTGTGGTCCTTCATTTATTCTTCACTAAAAAAATCATGCTCCAAAGGGTACGGATCCTCCATAGGGCCCTTGAATTCTTCTAGTTCATGTATTTTAGGAGACAAAGATGGGCACCTGAGACACACTTTCCAGCACCTGCGTATGTTAAGCACGCGAAGATCCTTGCAGTGGTCAAGAATACGTTGCAGCCCGAGGTCGCTGAACAAACCGAACTTGAGCTCGAGGTGCTTGAAACGCTGCATCGTACAGGCCATGGAGAAAGCCTCCTTTTCATGGTATCATCCAATCTCCCACCTTAATCCTTGCTTGAACTTCGTATGGAGCATGTTCCTCTTCAGTTTGACCAGATTTTTGTAGCGCTCGCCTAGAAGATGGACTCTTTTCCACGAGATATTAATGCGGTTGCTGACATCGAGTTCCTCCAGCACCGTTAAGGACTTCACGTGCATATCCACCATTGCATCACTCACCAAACTCATGGGAATGTACAAGACCTTTAGAAATTTCCTACTATATTACGAACAGGGAAAAAATTAAAAAATTATAACTTATTTACAAACGTAGATATTACAACACATTCAAATTAAACCATATTTATAAGTAAAAATTAAGAAAGTGAGACAACGGGAGAAGTCAACACTCGTTTTGAATCGATATAACCAACAATTACAGTGTTGAAACTAAAATAAAAAAAATATTTACTAGCCTGGAGCAAGCAAAGGAGAAGGCGGGGTAGCTGAGCTTGTTCACATAGGGGGACTGCAGAATCTCCTCGCTTTGTGTTAGGAGCTTCATCACTGCCTCGTCGATCTTGTTATTGTCCTTGACCCTGCTGCACTACTGATCCAAGTCAATGTTGGAACTGCAGCAGGGAAGGCTGAGGGCCTTCCCCCACGACCGACACAGGAAGGACAAGTTGCACACAACCTCATCCGCCGGCATGTCCGCCAGTACCAGTATCATCGCGAGGATCTCCCTAGGGATGAAGGTCCATCCCCTGTTATTGCTGTTCCTGCTGTCAGTATCCATTGTTACTTTTGGGTTCTATTGACCTTTTGGTTATCGTAAGGCTTGGTTTTCAATTTTAAAGTTTTGAACGCCTTAGGAACGTATGGATAGGTTTTGAAGAGTTTGGAAAGGGAACCTATGAACGCCTAGAACCTATGAACGGTTACCTGTGAACGGGTGGAAATTACAAAAAACCTGTCCCCCTGCTGACGTCGAAAAAAAGGTTTTTGGCCAATAGGGGGCCAACACGTGGCGTCCGTTCACGTGTCGGGCTCCCCGTTCGGTCCGGGTAGAAGAATTGTATAAAATTATTGTTTAAAATTACTTTGAGCCAAGGTCCCCCCCTTCGGTTGGATAAGTATTATTGTTTAAAATTACATATACATTAAATTTAAAATTAATATTAGAATTAGAATTATATTTAGTTTAAAATTAATATTAGAATTAATATTAGAATTAAAATTAATAATAATATTAACATTAATATTAAAACTAATATTAACATTTAAATTTAATCATAAAATATACATAAAATTGAGGATATTAACATAGTTATATAAGTCATAAAAATGAGGATGTTAACATTAATACTAATATTAACATTAATATTAAAACTAATATTAACATTTATATTAAAATTAATATTAAATTTAGCATAAATACTAATCTTAACATTAATATTAAAACTAATATTAAGATTTACATTTGCATAAAAATTTATTTCAAAAATAAAAAACAAAAATTGAATAATCAATTCGGCTTATTTGGTTCGTTCGGTTGGAATATTTCTATTGTCTAATAGCTCGGGTCCAATATTGGGATCGTGATTAAATTATATTATTATAATTTTTATACATATATTTGTTGTATTTCAAAGTTTGTCCAAATTTGCACTAGTTGTTAAATTGTCAAAGTTGGACTTCAAATTATATACAAATAAGTGTTATTTTCAAAACAGAAATAGATCGAGATTTTTTTAATAAAATTTATTCATGCACTCCTAAAAGTATGCCATTATTGACAATTCTAAAATCTATATTCATGCACTCCACGTGGTGATTGTAAGCCCCTAAATTACACCAAAACTAAATTACACCTTCTAAAACAACTTGCTTTACAAATTAAGTAGATATTTATTCCTATAATTAATTTCCTATAACTTGATCTAAGGACATATCTAATCAAAGTAACATGTAGTAAAAATATTATTATAATTTTATTAGAAAGATAAGACATATGTAATCAATCCAATTTTTTTGTCCTTTTGTGCATAGCCAAATTTATAATTATGATTAAATGAGTTCAATTTACAAACAAAATAAATAAGCGTAGCCATGAAAGCAAGATTTGTCATCGAACACAACTAAGATGAACAAATGTTAACAAAAATAAAAACTAACAAAAGGAAAAATCTATTAGAATCAAAGTAGCATTATCAGTACGAAGATCATATAAAGGAGGATAAAAATAATCTTGGGTATTTTTTATGATTTAGAATAACAACAAATGTTGGGTCCTATCAAGAATGTATCGCCTACAGCATACACCATTGTGATGACGTAATAAAAATATTCAATTGCTGCATAATCCCATCAAGTTTTATATTTTTGCTAATCATGCAAGAAGTACAAAAGTATGGATATAAATAACTGCTGCAACCAGTAGCTCAGATGTGGTCGGACTAATAACATGAATAACAATCATAGAAAATATCGTTCTTACCCTCCAAGGGTCCTAAACCTCCTTGGGGTCCTTGAATTCTTCTATTCTACGAAGGATGTGTAAGAGGTAGTTGCCTAGACGCACGTTCCAGCACCCGCGTATGTCAAGAACTCGAAGATACTTATAGTGGCCTGGAATAGTTGACAGCCCGTGGTGGTCGAGCAAGCCAAAAGATGGAAATGGCCACGCACACTGTCACTCCCCGTTTTTGATATACGTATTTGGGATATATTGTTTCTTGCTTGCATGATTATTAGGTTGCAAGGAGACTAGACTCATTCTTCGGTTTAATGTGGTTCATGGTTTATTTGTTTTGGTTGGTTTGGTCATGAGTTGAACCCATGGTCTAAACCTCAAATCCTAGCTATATAAGACAACTTCTTTCTCTCTCTTCCCTCATTCTTTTATTTCTCCCTCCTCTTTCATTTAGGCAAGTATACCTTGCATGATATGGAAAAACCCTTATTTTTCAATTCTTTCCATTTTCTTGTATTTTAATAGTCTAATATGTGTACATTATGATTCTAAGAACTTTTAATACTTGGAGTTTTCGATTTAGATGGATGGATGTGAGTAGATCTATATTTTTACTTAAGGATTTTCTTGGATTCTATAAGTTTTTCTTAGTTTTGATCTATTAAAATAAGGTATTTTAGAAAACTAATTTTTCTAGGTGATTGAGCATTGCATTTCAGGCATTTTGGCTTTTGGTTCACCTGATTTGGAGTTAAAACAAAAAATTTATAGAGGAAACCATTTTCAGTTTAGAGCTTTTCTGCCATGGCTGAACATGCTGTCTGGAGAAGAAGAAGTTCTCATGCAGCCGAGAGTTCTTTGCATCCTAATCCTTTTATGGCTTGGACTTTTTTTCGCATATGCCTTCCAGCATGTGTCCATCTTGTTGGATGCATGACTGATTGTTACACATGCGTTCTGGAGCTAAGTACTTAGAAAAGTCTTAACATCGAAACTCCTTGTGTTTCACGTGCTGAACGAATGATAATTTCACTAAGTCTAAGAAACATCTATGCGGCCGTGTTACCTATGCGGTAGTGACCATATGGGCCTCTCATCTATTGGACGCATAACTCAGCACAATTTTCATGGCTCTGTACGACTTTTTATAAATTTATCTTTTTCTTTCTGACACACTTTATGGCTTGTCACGTCCATCACTTCTCTGACACGAATTTATTGGATGTCACTTCTCTGACCTATGCGGCATTGACTCCTATGCGGCATAGACTCCTATAAGGCCTTGATCAAATACGGCCTCGACCTTTGCCTCCCCGATCCTATGCGGTCTTATGTGCATGATTTATTGATTTTCTGGGTTTGGTATTTTATTGGATTTTGTGAGTATATGTGAGGTAAGTGACAATGTGTTAGACTCGACTAAGTTCCTGACCCGACTATGTGCAAGGCTAAGCTATGCGCCAAGTGTCCATATTACCCATGCGCCAAGTGACTATGATACCAATGATTGGTAACTTGACCCGGCTATTAGTATCCGTGCTGATACACATATTACATGCTACATGTTCCTACGTGCTAAGTGTTACTACGCAATTATGTGACATATTTTACACCGAGTGTATCTACATATTATGCAATATGTGATATAATATGATTCCTCCAGCATGGACATGATAGTTGGTCGATAACCAAGCGTGGCTAGGACTTGTGTTGATTGTTGCATCAAGCTGGATGAATCCAAATTGAACTATCAAAAGACAAAGTGGATTCATATCTAGAATACCCGTACTGTGGTACAATGTATAAGGGGAATCACATGTGACCATGCCATGTGATTCCAGCTAATCGTAGGGTTATCTAGGCAACTAAAACTTATAGAGCATTGGGAGGGACAAAATCCCGAGATCACGCTTAACTAGCCACCCTTAAATATTCATCTGGGTAGTACAAGATAGCCCCCATGGATATTATTTAAATTCTCATTAGTGGATAAGAATATTCGATTATTATATTGCACTATGTGTTCTATGCGATCTTAGCAATGTGGCCTCACAAGGGACCGGTGCATAATACTACGTGTTGTGCGGTAATTCATGGCTTGGATAGCCCTGCTAGCACATGGCTCGATATAAGGATTGCTATTATACTTATATACCTCTGGGATAACCCAGTATCCACCTAGTAAGCCATACAAGTGATTGGCCGATTATGTAACTGAGCTTGATTGTGTATTGTATCTTATGGTAAATAGTTTAGGGACATGGACTATCATGGTGCGAAGGTCTAACCCTTGTCCTTATTTGGTTATAGGGTTAGATTATTGTATTATGATATGCTATGGACCGATACTATGGGACAAAACTATATATATGTATGTATTTATTTCTCACTAGTTTTGTTTCTTCATTCATGCTTCCTTTGTGGTACATGATATTTGGGGTATAACCCTACTAGTTTTGTATGTCCAGGTTTAGATTCAGCACCCGAGGATCCAGCGTACTTCTTCCTAAACAATGGAGCACACCAGACAGATGGCCGTTGAGGGACACGAGTGGGTTTCTTCTTCCCTGCTTGTTATTATATAATTTACTCTTTTGGGCGTTTAGCTACTGGCACTTTATAGCTGTAAATCGGGACATTTATTTTTCTTTACGTGATTGTAATTAATCAGACTACAGCTGATCATGGTCATATACTTTTGCTACTCCTCCAGCTTCTTATTTTGTACAGCTGGTTTCTATAATATCTGGGCAGAGCGTTTGGGACGTCTTACTTCCTTATCATATATATTCTATGTTACAAATCTTGTTTGACTAATTGAGACATTAGATGTTCTATGTGACCCTAAGTGACTTGCTTGTAGTATACACCCCTTGTCTAGTTACAGTTGTGACTGTCGTACGACGTTCTATACCTTGTATGGGGAGCTGGCCATGTCCGTCTCTGTATTCCGGTACTGGGGTGTGATAAGGTTTTAGTGGTGGCCCATGCAGGTATGTGTTTTCAGACTTATAGGGTGTTGTGGTCCTATGAGTCTCAATCAAATATGTCCCCTTTGATATCTTGCTTCGCCTTACTCGATACCGATGCTTAAAAAATTAAAACTGCTTGCCTACTTGATCCTTCTTGTCCCGTTCTTGATGTTTCTTTTCCTTTCCTTTAAGGCTTCCTCAGTTGCTGCAGCAGCAGGAATGGCAGGACAACATTCCCCTCGACAATAATGGGAGATAACATCTGCTCAAAGTCAGATTCAGATAGAGCCAATAGTTGAGCAAGTTGGCACAGTGGAACAAGAAGTTGAACATGTTGAGCAACCAACCCCCTAAAATCCCCGTACCCCCAATAATACCAGCAGTACTAGCGGTACTTGATACTTCGACATTATTAGAGATCCTCCGGGGAATGATGGATATGCAGCAGCATCAGATGACGGTGTAACAACATCATCAATTTTAACAACAAGAGCAGAATACCTTATTTATACAAACGGTTCTAGAGAGAGGCTAAAGGACTGATTCAGGGACATCTACTAGATTTTGCTGACTTAACCCGAGGTAGTTTGATGGCATGGAGGACGCCATCACAGAAGGCATATGGTTGCAAGACATTGTGGTTATTCTGGCAGAAGTGAAGGTTCCAACTGATGAACAAGTTGACTAGGTCCGACTACAGCTTCAAGACCTTGCCTGTGACCAATGGGTGTCAACAGAGGTTGGTTTGAGGCATCCTATCTCTTGGGACAGTTTCAGGACTCAATTTTGGGCAAAGTATTTTGGAGTCTTCACACAATATGAGCTTCAACAGAGGTTTATCAGTGTCAAGCAAGCCGGTAGGACTGTGGATGGATATGCTGCAGAATTCTGTAGGATGAGTAGATTCGCTTCGACCATAGTAGCTACGGAGTCAGACATAGCGGTGAGGTTCCAGCAAGAACTTCCTTTAGAGATTCTACAACTGGTAGAGTGGCACGAGTACTAGACTTATGAGGAAATACTGATAGCAGATCGGAGGCACGAGCTTACCATACAGAGGTTGCCAACGAGGACAGGAGGCCAGAAGATTTCTCATGCTCAGAGTAGAGGAGGAGGTGGAGGTATACCCCGAATGTCAGCACTATCGCCTGGCATTCGTATTCATGATTCAACGCTGTCATGCCCCAGTCCCAAAATACGTAGGACCAGAAATATGTAACATGCCAACTACGTATTCGACCATACTCTGGTTTGACTCGAATACATATAAGCTGTATTATAATGGCCACTATCTAGATAATACAGTAAATATAACTATATCTTAATCCGTAATGAAACAAAATACAAGCATGAGGTACATATGCTAAAGTCTGCCACCCAGTAATACACAAGTTTGAATCGACTCAAAAAAAAATATGAATCTATAAAACTAGGCCATAACAGCAGAAATAAGTAACAAAAATTATAAACATAACGACGATAGAAATGATAACAGTACGTGAGTCCAACGCCCGTATGACAAAGCAACACACATCAGCAACTTTAGGCAGGCTCCAAAATGGTCTATGCTGCAAAACTTGCAAGAGACCAGGTCCTCAGAGGGACATAACAAGATACATAGAAGCACTCCAATCATAAAATGAATATAAATATATGTACTGGGTAAGCTAACCAAGCTATCTGAATAAAATTGAGGATAATCTTTGTACGAATGGGCTGTCTAGCTAAAAATATTTGATGGACATAGTTCTCTTGGAGATCCAGGGGACTCAGGCATATCATCTTTCGATCTTCATAGGCCTATAATAAATAATGGGGTCATAACGCCTCGCATCTACGACGGAGCTTACGGGCAAATAAGGGAAAGTATAAAGTATCCCAAATGACTCATGTGTATCCTCCCCACCCAAACGACTGTCCGGATCGTATTCCTGACACGACACGTCCAGTTCCACACCACTAGGTCCAATGACATCCTAAAATAATAAATATGACTAAGCTGACATACATCCCTTACGCATCGAGAGCGACCCGAATATGAAGATCCGTGTCCTCTCACTCGTATCACACATTCGTGTATGTACAAAGTATGCATCAAGGTCTAGGAGAAATGAGAAAATCTCATAATTAAAGGGTGGTCACATAACTCTAAGTCAATATGCATAGTCAACAAAATAAAGATGACACAATCCGCCGTTGCACCCAAGTCTATTTTGGACGCACAGTTTTAAAGAAAATAACTAAATAAATAAGTAACATAAAAATATGCTGTACAAAATAAAAATAAACAGTCATCATGGCAATGTATACTTGCCTAGATTTAGGATGATGGTATGTCAAAGTCCAGGTGGCGAGCTCGATACGTCAACTGCTCCCAAAGAGATAAAATCTGCACGATCGTCTCCTGATGCTAAAATAAACATCACCAACGTTTCCAAAATATAATAAATAGCTAGGATTGACTACCCATAAGTCTAATTTGGACACAGGGGCTAAAATGAAAGTTTATAGTTAAAGCGGGTCCACATGTGGCCCACTGCATACCAAAAAGTTTGTCGGAGATAAAGTTCTCCAAATTCGACAAACTTAGTGTCTACGAGTATAGAAAGATAATATAAATCCAATGGAATATCCAAAATTGGATTCTGAGGAGCCAGTCGCAGGTGGCCTGTTATGCATGCGATTTGACGTGCGGATGCTGTCACGCACCTCTGCGTCCGCAGGTGGCGACATTTCCCCCAGGGGACGGCCTTTTGGACTGGGTGATGATGATGGTGGCGGTGGTGATGGTGATTTACGCGGATTAGGGTTAGGGTTTAGGCTGTGATATTATATATATATATATATATATATATATATATATATATATATATATATATAGGGAGAGAGGGTGTTCACGTGAGAATGGGGGGTGGGAGGGTTGATTTGAGCGGCTAGGTTTAGGGTGTGGGCTTCGGGTTTGGGTTTTGTTAGAGTTTAGGTATTATTTTGGTTTTTAATTATTTTCTTTTCTTTTCTTTTAATCTATAAAAGTATATATATCTATATATATATTATAAAATCCTAAAATAAATATGTTCAAGAATAATCATAAAAAATCATAACACCTCATAAAATAGGTTTACACCCCAACATATATTTTTCATAAAATATTTGTAATTAATAAAATAAATATTTATATAAGTTAATAATTAAAAGAATTTATGTTCTAATTAACCAAGAAAATAAAAAAAAGAAATCCAACAAAAATAAAAATTACTAAAATTATAAATTGAGATTTAGGGTTTTTACAACCACCGCGGAGGACAATAGTTTCAACAGTGACAGTACTAGCTCGGCAGAAGCCAAGGCAGCAACAACAAAAACAACGCCAGGGAGCACCGGTGGGTGACACTTACTTTGGCAAGGGAGGTCACACCAGAGATGTATGTTGGACAGCCAATGGGCTGTGTATGAGGTACGATAGTCCATATCACCAGAGTGTCAATTATTTGATGATGCAAAGGCCAGGACGGCCAGTCCAATAGTTACCAACACTGCCAGCACCAGGGGCTTTTCAGCACAGAGGGCCAGCGATAGCAGTACAGCTATTCGCTCCGCGTCCATTACAGATGCAAGATCAAATATACCAACAATAATAGAATTAACCGCAGTGCTAGCAGAGGCCACAATAATGCTTGTAAGAGAGGCAACAATGAGGAGCGTAGCAGCGCCAATGACAATTATTCACTTTGTCCTTGGAAGAAGCTTTGGAATCAGGTGACGTGGTGGCAGGTAATATCTCTGTCGCATCTTTTTTAGCTGTAACATTGTTTTATTCGGGTGCATCTCATTCATTTATATATGCTTCATTTATGAAACATATTGGATTAGAGTTCGAGGCATTACCAGAGAGGTTGAATATACTCAGTTGTAATGTGCTCGTAGGAGTTAGTAGAGTATGTATAGCGTGTCCAGTCGTACTGTGCGGGCATTCATTACCTGCACGGTTGATCGAGTTCTCTATGGGTAACTTTGACGTTATCTTAGGCATGAACTGGCTGAGAGACAGTCATTCTACGATAGATTGCCATAGGGGTAGGGTATGGTTTAGTATTCCAGGCATGGAAGACTTCACCTTTGATAGATCTGTAGGAGACCAATATGAAGTGATTATTACGGCGGTAGTGATAGCAGAAGGATAACTTCTCGGGATAGTTAAGGAGTTTCTAGATGTATTTCCAGAAGAAATACCAGGGTTACCACCAGTGATAGATATGGAGTTTTGTATAGAGTTGATTCCCGGAGCATGACTAATATCTTATAAGGTTCACCAGATGGCACCATCAGAACTAGACAAGCTGTACCAACACATAGAATAACTAAAGGCGAAGAAGCTCATTCGAACCAGTGGATCACCTTGGGGAGTGCTAGTAGTTCTAGTGAAGAAGAAGGATGGATCAATACGTTTGTGTATAGACTAAAGGCAGCTGAACGTAGTGACAGTAAAGAACAAGTACCTATTACCAAGAATCGATGATTTGTTTGATCTGTTGACTAAGGCCAAGGTTTTCTCCAAGATCGATCTTCGATCAGGATATCATCAAGTAAGGGTTAGAGAGCAAGACATACCCAAGACTGCATTTAAGTCACAAAATAGGCATTATAAATTTTTAGTTATGCCATTCGGACTGACAAATGCTCTGCTAGTGTTTATGGATCTGATGAACCACATCTTCATGTCGTAACTAGATTATTTCATGGTAGTTTTTATAGACGACATTCTCGTCTACTCCAATAGAGAAGAGGAGTATGAAGAGCATCTTCGGAAGTTCTTACAGATTTTGAGGAACACCGATTGTATGCAAAGCTCAACAATTGCGAGTTTTGGTTAGATCATGTATCTTGTCACTACCGCATTTCTAGATGGGAGATATTTTGGTCATTTAGCATATTTATTATTAGTGATTTAAATATTTATATTATATGCTACTAATTATTGTATTGAGTTATGCTATTTAATTATTTGTTAGAGGGCTAGCCTACGGTTATTTAGTATTGTCATTAGTGGACCATTAGTTGTCATGACACATTGAGCCCAACATTAAGCCCATTAGACCCTTTCCCTTAATTAATTAAGAAGATAAGATTAATTTATATTAGTTTAGAGGCTTTCCAATATATCCCTTCCAAAATTATTGTTGCTTGGGAAAGGGAAAATAGGAGTCCGGCCACCTATAGGGGTGTTCTCACTCTCTCTCCTCTTTATTTTATTTTATTCTAGATCCTCAATTTAGTTTATCCCCAATTAACTTTATCCCTCCACTAAATTCAATCTAATTACTCTCTTTCCCTCTTAATTTTATCATCTAAGAAGCATTGGAGCTTGGATTGCAAGAAGCACTTGAAGGTGAAAGAATTGATAAGGAGAATTGTGTCCTAATTGTGTCCATTTAGCATTTCATTGGGAATCCATCTCCAAATAGATAAATTCTGAATCCACCCCTTAATTTAGACTGCATTTAGCTATTAGAAATTATCCCTTGGCATAGGGCTACCCATAGGATCAAGAACTAGGTTCATATGACTTGTATTGTGAAATCTACATGGTAATTTGTGTCCAATTAGGAGGAATTCTGAGATTGACACATCAAGTGTATGTCATGAGGCCAATTAGATCTAATTAGACTTATATCGGAGTTGTGGGACTAAGTACATATCCACAATTGGACACGAGTAGAGTGTATCATAGTATTTTATGATACGGTATTATATGGGGATCATTTTTGGGGAATTTTTGTAAATGCTCTTCAATTCCTATTGTAACAAGTTGCATTAGTTATGAAATAGTATTTTTGATATGTAGGAATGTGTATTATGGTGTATTGTGAGTTTTGACTCTCATTTGGGTACGTATCATAGAGTATCTTGCAAATGCACTATAAGTGTTTGGTTTTATGTCTCTATTGTATGTTATATATATATATATATATATATATATATATATATTAGTGTATAAGAAAAAATATTGGTGTATTTATATAGATAAGGGTTGTCCATTGTGTGTTTCACTTGACAATGAAGTGGGGGGAGCTCGGGTACTTGCTGTCAGTTGCAATAGTTATGTATGCATATATGTGTGTGTATTAGATCGTATGAGTTGTAGCATGGGCAAAGAGTGAGAAAGAGTTAGGGTTTCAGTTAGTGAGGGTTATGTGTAGTTCATTGTGTAAGAGTGGCACTCTAGTATTGGCCAGTTAGTGATTGTGTGCTCAGGTAGGGTGCAGTGTGGTAGAGAAGTCGGGTTTCAAGAGTAACAACAAGATGCAGTAGCAACATAAAAGATACAATAGCAATAGCAGCAAGATGCAACAACAACAATAATGAGATGATGCAGCAGTAGCAACAAGAATGCATTAGAGTAACAACCGTAGTAGTTGTTGTTGGTGATGGTGTTTGGGTTGGTGATGGCAATTGGGAAGTTTGCTACCAAGTATGAGGTTTTGTAGGAGCATAAGCATCAACACCCTTATGTGTATCAATAGGTATAGGTATATATATATATGATGTTACTTATGTAAATGGACATGAAGGGGCCAAGTCTCATAGCTTCACATATCCTAACAGGGTAACTCTGTTAATTGGGTGCTTGTATATTGTATCAGTAAATGAATGACAGATGAGAGAGTCCAAGTGCAAGATACAATATTGGTACCAAGATATTGGTACCAATATGAGAGTTGGTATTATGTGTGTATCAAGATACAAGGCTATGAGGTAAGTTAAGTAATAATATATAGTTAAAGTAAGTTTTATATAGTTAAGGTAATAAGTTATTGGAAAATACTAGGAGCTATGTTATATTAAGTTATATACATATTATATAATATATACAATGTAGTATATTAGATAGTGTTGGTTAATATAGCTAGTTGACCTAGTAAAGGTACAAGGTATTGTCTAGGTAATGAACCCATAGTTAAGATATTAACCTAGTTTGACTAGAGTGACCTAGTATGGACCTAGAAAATCATATTTTGTGCATTTTTAGCTCGTTTATCATTCTTTACACCCATTGACATGATATTCATATTTAGGTGTGTGTGACACCAGCTAGGATACCGAGATATATCATTTGCTCTGGACCATAGGCGAGCACAATCTCTGATAGTTTTCTTATTTGATAGACTCTATGATTCACGTACTTAGTATTGAGATATTTGATTCTTGAGATGATAGTTTCACGGATTGGTATACGTGGATCTTGGTCATGAGATGTTATTGTCGTAATTACTCAGTGATCTCCTTGTCGTGCTTATGATTACTTAGTGATTACCGTGATATTTTAGTGATTATATAGACCATGATTAGAGTGCATGATATTATAGACCGTGCAGTGTGATATATGAGTTATAACATGTCGTGATTTGGATTCGTGTACTAGTCGAGGGTTGGAAAAGTATTAGTGGATTTTTGATCATACCTTATAGCCCTTGATTTAGTATATCCCATAATAGTTAGCAGATCATGCAACTCAAGCGTGATCACCCTAGCTCACCTTTTATATATATCCCGTATTAGGCCCAAGACGATCACATTATCTTACTAATATTTTAAGTCATATTTATATATATTATTTTTTTATTCCAGTTTATTATATTATTGTTTCTCTCCATATTATTCTCAGTTCTTGATATTATATATCATGATGCGCCTTCTCGTGATATATACTAGTTTAGTTAATTCCATCATTTATTTTTATTTTTATTGCTGTATCATAGTTTCTTTCAATTATTAGAACTGCTATTTGGATTGTACTTCACTCCAATCATGACTGGATATATTTATAAGATAATTCATTAGAGGACTGGTGTCCTACGCACTATGGGCCACAGGATGGCGAGCCAGTTGAGTTAATTCCAGTAGTTGATGAGGCATAGTTAGTTTATTCATGATATTGTATGTGTCAGTTAGACACTTTGGCATTATATTTTTATTTGAGATCTTGTGTTGATATTGGACTTGGACTTGTGATTTATTTGTGACTTTATTTTTTTTCCTTCTATTCCATATCGTACCATATCTTCCTCTAGTTTGTTATTATGATTGAGTATTTTTTACCATTATCATATTATTATTTTGTCCTCCATTTGGGTGCTGAGATATCTTGACAGGTACATTATATATATTGTATGAGATATTTAGGTAGTATTGTTGACCTAGACAGTGTTCTACAGCCGTTGCTGCGGCGTAGGCTGGACGTACCCACGTACTAGTGCCCTTACATCGGGTACGGGTCATGGCACATTTTTATGGTAGCCCATGCAAGTCTTTTGATAGTAGTACTCAGACTTAGAGTATTACTACAAGCATGCTATAGGATATAGGACTAGGGATATAGGATGAGAGGATACTCAATCACAACTAAAACATATTTCTAATCTATTAATATTGTAATCCTTATCATTCAGAATAATTACTTTCTTTGAAATATTACTGTCCTTTTTTGATGCTATCGTATCTTGCGCAATATTTATTTCTTTGTTTGAATCTATCTTCAAGATGCCGCCAAAGACTTGATCGCAGCACTCTGTAGGAGTTTCGGCGAGATTCGTTACTGTCACGCCCCAGTCCCAAAATACGTAGGACTAGGACACGTAAGCATGCCAGCCGCATAGATAAGGCAACTCCAATATATGGAAACCAAATCCACACGTACGCTGTAATATGAATATCAAATCCACAAGTGGTATAAATGTAATACAAGTGGCAGGGAAAAAATCTAAATCTTATCCACCAAAATCATATAGAAATAAATAACCAGTATCTATGAAACTAGATCTCAATAGGAAGTATCTAAGGATGATAGTTGGATGGAAACAAATCCACTACCAACTCAAATGGAAAAGTAAATGCAATATGAGTACAACGCCATAACACAATATAAGTATACCAGCTAGTAATCATGGCTCGAAGAGAAGACATCCACGAAGCATCTATAACCATTCAAATCTGTGCTCCTGCAAATACTCAAGAACAGGTACACCTGGCAGCAGACCAGGTCCTCAAAGGGACATAACAAGATACTTAAACACATGCCAATAAAGTACTGAAATAAATATCCAAAGGGGTCACCTAATCGTCTACGTGTATGCAGTTTGAGAACAACTTTCTAACAAGTGAGCTATTTGGCTGAGAACTGGGATTGGCATGACTCTCTCGGAGAACCAGGGGCCTCAAAGGCATATCGTCTTTTGAACGGCAGAGGCCCGCCAAGTAGTAAAGGGGTCATCACCGCCCGTATCTCTAGCGGAGCTTCCGGGTTACAGAAGAAAAAGTGTAAAGGAGCTCAAATGCGTTATTTGTTGTTCTCCCCACCCCATGCTCTAAGCATGTCACATCCATGACACGATTTGGTTCATAGCCTATTCTTAGTACCCTAGCCCAATCCTGCAACCAAAAAAGGACAAGGATGGGACCACCGTACTACAATAGGCTATGTCCATAGACCTCTAATAACTGCTAAGTCTTCTAGCATGTAAAGTTTCTAACAGCAGTTATTCCTAACGCACGGCCCACACGTACAGGAGGCCAACCTGCACGCAAGTCCGTGATCTACATGAGACTCACAACTCGTGTAACAACTGTGTCACGGCCAATGAACCTAATAATGTTACATGATAATGGGGTAGTCCCATAAACAGGGTCAATGCAAATACATAAATAAAAACATATCGCGATAATACCGTTGCGCACATTTATATACAGTTAAAATATATGAACTAAAGACAGTAAATAAAGATGCATGCAACATATAGAATATAAATAACAGTACAATGGCAAGGTATACTTGCCTGGCCAGAAGACTGCGATGTACCAATAACCTGCTCCAGAAATCGCGCAGAACAAATCCAATATCCTATGTACACATAAATATAATACAATAAAATCATTAGTCATTACACTAGTACACACACAATAATATTTATACTGGACTCGGGTACACTAGGGGTGGCACTAATCATCTAACACGGTCAATTACGCGTTGAATTACGCGGGTGTCGGGTCTTTAAGTACTGTACACAATAAGTCAGTCAACTAACACGGTCTCGCCAGTACGTCGGTGTACTTAAGGCAGACACCAACATTGTTCTTAGGGTCAACAGGGTCAAGGAAAAATACGGGGCAGTCCACGGTGTCCTAGGTCATACAGTCTGAATACACCTACTCCTAATTATTTATTAATATATAATTAATTACAATATACACATATACCATATATATTCATTAATTATACATATTCTAAGTTGAATAGCATGTACATACTAAATATATATAATTATATCAACTAATTAATATACGCGTACGAGTACAAGTTCGGGTACGCAGTACAGGGTTCACCGACTCAGGGTCCGATATCATCTAGCAATTATAAGAAATACGTATGTCCTAATAATATATACTCAAACACACATACGAAATAAGAAGGTGGGACAGGTTCGAACCTCGGTGTACGTGCATGGAATCGTTTGGATGACGACGAAGAGAGGTTCACGACGATAACGACGATGATGGTGAGGATGACAGTGCTGATGATGATAATGAATGGTGAGGAGTTGTGGTGATGAGATAACGACGAGGGTGATGATGATGATGTTGGCAATGGTGGTGGTGATGACAATGATGACGTGGACAATGGTGATGATGACGAGGATGATGATGTTATCGAGGATGATAGTAGTGGTGATGGTGATAGCTAGTATGAAGACTTGGAGATGATGTTGATGGTGATGATGCTAATGATGATGATGGCGACTGCTGAATTCCTGCCAACGAGGGGGAAGAAGTCCGGTCAGCAGGAGGAGGAGGACAGGGAGCAGGGGCCGTGGTCGGGGAGGTCAGTGGTGGTCGGGGGTGTTGTTTTCAGACGAGAGGAGGAGAAGGAGAATGGCTCGGGTGCTGCTCCGGCCAGAAGGAGGAGGCAGGTCGTGATTCTGCTCCGGCCGTGCCCAGGCGAGGCGGAGGAGACGCTGGTGGTGCACGGTCGAGTGGCGAGGATATCGGGGAGGCGAACAGGGAGGTCATGGTGGTGGTGTTGGCTTGGGTGGCTTGTCGGGGAAGTCGAGGAGCGGAGGAGGAGTTCAGTCGAGTTGGTGGTGGTGACAGCTGCTGTGGGGATCTGTAGTCGAGGTCGAGGACAACCGGGGAGGTTCGGAGATGAGGGCCAGGATAAAGACGATGAGGGGAAGAAGTTCGGCGAAAGTGGTGGTACTGGTGGTGTACTCCGGTGATGGTGGGTCGGCGGGCTCCGGTCGTGGGAGATCGAGGCGGGGAGGATGCACATGAAGAAGGAGATGGAGAAGAGCAGGGAGGAGATGAATCCATGCGGAAGGATGGCCCGGTGGAGATGTCCAGGCTAGGCGGGTCTCCGGCGTGCAGGTAGCGGGGGTCTCAGGTAAGCAGGCGTTGGGCTCCGGCCAGGGAATCGGAATAAGGAGGAAGAAGGAGATGAATAGTATAGGGATGAGTTTTGGTCGGCTAGGAATAGGGTTTTGAGTTTGGGATTTGTGGAAAAAGAGAAAAAGTGATTATTTATACATGAAATTTGGGTTTGGGTGTTTGACCTAAAAGTTTAGGCTTGGTCAACCCTCCTTGGAGTTGGGCCTTGAGCTCACTTGGGGATGTTGGGGCTATAAATCACATGGTTTAAAATGCGAGGATGTGTTTAAAATAAATGGAGGCGATGTGCGCGTTGCATATGCTGAAAATTACGAAAAAAATCTACGTGAAGGGAAAAATAGTCTTCTTCACGAATTGTCCAATGGTGGGGGCACCTTAATACGTTTTTACAATAAAGCCCCCCGAGAATTGGAAAATTTGCGCAGAGGCAGGAATTAGATTTAATTAATTAAATTGAACCGCGCACGATATTCTAAAATTAATTAGGAGTACATGGGATTAAATCAGGCAGCCATAATTGTCAGGAGTGTAGAGGGGACAGTGTAGAATATTAATAAAATTCGGTTTGCACAAAACGGTCGAGATTGTGTCCCCAATTTCGATTGGGACGCACAAGGGTACAAAATTGAGAATTTATTTATAATTAATAAATAACTTCTGCGACGTTTATAGTGCGACTAAAATGTAGCACAAGAAAGCAATATTATAAGTTGCACAAGGGTCAGAATAGTAGGCGGGCATGTCTAGGATGAGATTGTGAAGTTTCTAGATGGCAATGGCTAGTGAGGTACTCCAATTATCGAAGCACGGTAAGGTGCGCTACACGTTATTTAACTATTGCATAATTAAATAAAAGCCGTGTTCTAATTCTAATTGGGTTCAAACTAACCCTAATTTTACTATCTAAGCCAGGTAGCCCTAATTTTAGGTGAGGGGGTTTATAGTTACTTTGTCATATCAGAGGGAGACAACAACAACTGTTCCGCCTTCTTTCTCTCAGAGGATTGCTTCACCCGTCCAGGTGGGCATTTCAACAGCATCTTTTGGGGGTGCTCCACCAATAGTAACGAGGACTATTCCATCAGTCGCGGAGGATCTTCTACCACCACCACCCATGCTCGTAGACGGGACGCATATGTTTGCTATGTTCCAGGAGATGATGGCGGTACAGAAGAGGCAGACAGACGTTATATGTCCGGGCATCGAGAGTGCTCACCAGTTAGCACTAGCTACTAGGGAATAAGTAGCACTTATTCAGCCACAGACCGTAATGCTTTATCCCATACCGTACCAGTCGGGGCCGGGGACCATCATTCACTTCAAGAGGATGAGCCCCAATAATTTCAGGGGGATCAAAGGGATATTGTACGTCGACAATTGGATCAAGGACGTTGAGAGGACCCTGAGGCCAGTACAGATTCTGTAGGGCTTACGGTAGAGGCAGCAGGTAGCCAGATGTTCGACATTGTTCTGACATGGTTCCGTACAGACCCATGGATCGCGACGCCAGTACTGACTTGGAAAGCTTTCAAAGATCTTTTCAAGAAGAATTTTTTTCAGATGTGGCTCTGAGTTCTCTAGAGAGCCAGTTCCTAGATGTCATCCAGGGGAACATGATGGTGGATGAGTACGCAGCGGAGTTCTATAGACTAGGAAAATTTGTAGAGGGACATAATCCTCTAAGGAAGAGCAGGAAGT
This sequence comes from Iris macrosiphon, assembly GCA_036927795.1. Classification (NCBI taxonomy): domain Eukaryota; kingdom Viridiplantae; phylum Streptophyta; class Magnoliopsida; order Asparagales; family Iridaceae; genus Iris; species Iris macrosiphon. The sequence continues at coordinate 56,476,572 of JAYESA010000008.1, forward strand.
TTCGAAAGGGTTTGATCAGGGAGATCAAATCTCTCACTAGAGGACTCTGTACCGCGACATTGAAGGATATCCCGATGGACGCACAGAGGGCAGAGGATGACTTGGAGCTAAAATCCAAGAGGATACAAGACATATCAGGAGGAGCTAGCAGTAGTGCAAGTCCAACCAAACGACCCCACTTTAGCCACTGAGGAAATTCTAGCAACAGAGACAGCAGTTTTATCCACCATTTTAAGCACCATCGCAGCAGGCATACCAGGCCTCGAGACCAGTATAGTAGGCCCTTCAGTGTACACTCTGTGGGAAGATTGGACAAATACGAGAAGTTTATAGGAAGAGACTTGGGGTGTAACTATTCTGCAGAGAGCCAGGCTACTAGTTGAGGTAGTGTCTAGTGGCTCCAATTCAAGCAGGCCAGGGAGAAGCACCGGCATAGAGAGCACCAACGAGGCAACCTGCGGGACAGCAGAGGGAACCTCCTTTACAGACTTAGCAGACGCGTTTTGTCCCACACCAGCAATAGCAGAGAGGTGCATCATAAGGAGGAGTTTGCCACATGGCAGTTGAGGAGGAGGAGCCAGTCGGAGATGTGATATCAGGTTCAGTTCTCCTTGATTCTATTTCAGCTTAGCTTTATTTAATTCTGGTGCTTTATATTCTTTTGTATCGGTCTTTTGCTCTTAGGCATCGATAGAGTATGAACCTTTGGCTAGACTTACAAGATCATGAATAGGGAAGGCATTATCTTGGTTACTGATGTTTGTAAGGATCGAAGAGTTATACTAGGAGGATGTGAGTTGAGCGCGTGCTTAATCGTAATGCTACTTCCGATCTATGACATTGTACTCGGGATGGATTGGTTGAGTAGGCACCATGCTAGTATAAATTATCGTTGTGGTAGAGTTTTATTTTAATCGCCAGGAGAGTGAGAGTTTGAGATTTCCAGAGGAGCAGTGGAGTAGAGCGATGATGCCATCTGTGGAGCCATGGTAGAAGAGAAGGAGTTGTCATATCTGCTGATAGCAGAGTTCATAGTTATTTTTCTAGAGGAGTTACCAGGTTTGCCTCCAGACTAAGATATTGAGTTCTTTATAGATTTAGTACCAGGCGTAGAGCCGTATCTCAGCACATTTATAGAGTCAACAACAGTAAAGTGATAGAATTGAAGAAGCATGTGGATGAGTTAGAAGACAAGGGCTTCATTCGATCCAGTTTATCGATATGGGGTGCTCCGATATTGTTTGTACCGAAGAAGGATGGATCGGTACGCATGCGTATCGACTATAAAGCTCTAACAACCTCACAATCAAGAACAAATATCCGCTGTCGAGAATTGATGATCTCTTTGATCAGTTGAGCTGAGCGAAGGTATTTTCGAAGATAGACTTGAGGTTGGGTTACCACCAGGTGAAAGTGAAGAAGGAGGATATTTTGAAGACATCTTTTTGGACCCGGTATGGCCAGTTTGAGTTTATGGTAATGTCGTTTGGTTTGACCAATGCCCCGACGGTAATCATGAATCTGATGAACAAGGTTATTCACCAGTATTTTGTTAAGTTTGTGGTGGCATTTGTTGATGATATTCTGATACATTTGAAGACCCCGAAGGAGCATGAGGAGCACCTGAGGATAGTTCTGGAGACTCTCAAGAAGGGAAAGCTTTATGGCAAGCTTTTAAAGTGTGAGTTCTTCCTTGACAAGGTTGAATTCTTTGGTCATGTGATCACAAGAGATGGTATCTCAGTAGACCTAAAGAATATTTCAGTAGTGGAGTCGTGGGCTACGTCAAGTTCAGTGGCAGAGATCATGAGTTTTCTTGGGCTAACATGTTATTACCGGAGGTTTATACTGGACTTCTCCAGGATTGTTGTCACACCCCAGTCCCAAAATACGTAGGACTAGGAATACGTAAGCATGCCAGCCGTATGTATATGGTAACTCCAATATATGGATACCATAATACACACGTACGCTGTAATATGAATATTAAATCACATGTGGTATATATATATTGTCACAAGTCACAGGGCATAACTAGATCTCATCCATAGAATCAAAAAACCAATCAACTATAACTGCATCTCAATATGAAGTATCAAAGAATGATAGTCGGGTAGAAATAAATCCACTGCCAAACTAGAATATAAAAGAAATCACATAAGAACATCTAATGAACAATGAGACTCGAAGAGAAGACCTCCTCGAAAGAGATAAGTAGCAAGTCCTAATCCGTGCGCCTGCAATAGTCATGTTTGTCTACACCTGGAAAGGGATCAGGTCCTCAGAGGGACGTAACAAGATATATAGAAGCATGCCAATTTGAATACAGTAAACATGCATAATAGGTAGAAAATATATAAGTGCGCTGTACAAGACAATCTATATGAATGCATAATGAGGATAATTTTTTGACGTATGGGCATGGGTAGGCTACTCTATCTAATCTCACAACTCACACACACGTCAGGACATCATCAGCCGTTATACCGCGAGGGTAGCGACCATCGTGATACCATCAGCCGACATATCGCGAGGGTAGCGGCCATCGGATACGACTACCATAGTGCGTGCTAGTTACTACAGTTTACCAGAGTGGTTATAGCCCATATGCCTACTGATTATCCTCCCCTCCCATGATATAATGTGTCAAGTGTGTGTCAACATATATATAGTATATAATTATGACGGAAAGAAAACTCACATGTAATGAATATATAAAATATAATAAGCATGCAAAGTACTATAAGCAATTTGGCAAGGTATCTTGTCTGGCAAGAAAGCTGCAAAGTGTAAGCGTCCAGACGTCATCCACAATGGATCAGAACTATGGCATCAGAATGAACGTCTCCGAATGTTGAAATAAATATCACCAACGTTCCCAGAATAAGTGAGATAGCTAGAAAATACTACCCTTTCGTCCAATTTGGATACAGGAGCAAAACGATAATTTCGGGTCAAAGCGGGTCCATATGTGGGCCACTTTGCACCGAAAAGTGTGCCAGAGGTAAATATCTCTAAATGGAACAAATTATAGGTCAAACAAATTTAAAACGTCAGTACGAACTCAACGGTATGTCCAATTTTGAATTTTGGTGAGCCGAACACAAATTTCCCCTAAAAGTCAACCATGGAGCCCGTAATTGGTGACTTGGTCAACTATCTCAGAATTACGTAAAACTTGGGTCACAGGACCAGCATGATACCACGAATCCAATGGCGCAAGTTTTGTCGTATTCTGACGAGCGTACACTAAATGGTGCGGTATTTTGCAAAAAGTTACGATACGGGAACTTTTTACGTATACGGGTTGATTCCGACGCGCACACACGTCCAAATCAGTTTCCGCAAAAAGCCACACGTCCAGATATACTATACGCGCCTTTCAGTGCAATTAGCATGTGACGAGGCGGTCCCGTTTGGCGGGACGTGCTCCGTATCATAATTTTCCAATTTTAAAAAGTCAAGTTTTTGGTCGATTTGGAGGCCGAATAATTTTACACATTGAACGAATTTTGAAAAACTAAAACAAGAAAAAAAATTCTTGGTTATATTGGGAAGAAAAACCCTTTAATTTATTTTTGAAAATATTACATAGGTTGATGGCAAATTGGGTGTGAACATGGGGTTTTGGATTCAAAATTCTGAACTGTTTTGATCAGTTTTTCGGTCATTTTTCGGTCGATTTTTCGACCAATCTAGGGAACGAAAACTCGCCCCGCTTTAATAAAAATCCTAGAGGGTTAGTTTGTGAACGTACACGAATAAACCGCACAAGAAAAGGACGATAGATGAGAAGTTACATCACCGTGAAATAGGGGCGTTGCTGTGCACTACGCGCGTGCGCGCGGGGCGGTGGACGACGGCGAACGGAACTGGCGGCTGCGGCGGCGGTCCGGCGCAGGGGTCGCGGCGCCGGAGGTCGGCCGGATGGGGTGGAGGTCGGCCGGGCTGGGGTTCGATTTGGGTTAGGGTTTGTGAGATTGGTTGGTTGTATGTTTATGTGTGTATATATATACATATAGAGAGAGATCGAGAGAAAGAGGGATAGGAATAGTTTCTGTGGCGTGGGGGTGGGGAGAGAGTTTGCTGGGAGGCTTTAGGTTGGGGGGGGGGAGTTAGGTTAGTTAGGATTAGTTTAGTGGTTTTTATATAGGTTTTTCTTTTTCTTTTTCTTTTTCTTTTTCTTTTTCTTTTTCTTTTCTTTTCTTTCTTTTTCCTTTATTTTATTATTACTAATAATATTACTATTACTAATATTATTATTATTGCTGTTATTATTATTATTATTATTATTATTATTAACTACATATATTAACGTATATATATTTACATATATAGATGAGATTAAAAAATTTGAAAGTAATATTTGCACATAAAATAATTCTAGAAAATTTATTTTGTAAAGTTCTAATAAAATACCACACTCAAAATAATTTTAAGTAATATTTTATAGTTAATAATTAGATATTTATCTAATTATAATAAATCAAATAATTTTATTATCTAATTAACTAAGTAAATAATTAAATGGTTATTGACAAAATATGTTAATAGTAAATAATATGCACTATATAAAAAGGAAAAATGACTAACTTGGCACGAGAAATTATGAGATGCTAATTGTAGAAAAGTTAGATTTAAAAAATAACCACAAATAAATTATATATATATAAATCATCTAATTATTTAACACAAAATCTGTGATCGTTACACTAATGTCATACTAATGCCAAGGGGTCGAATTTCCGTGCCACGAAAAGATCCTACAGATAGTGTCTCTTGTGTAGGCTACTTCCTATGAAGGGCGATGCAGATTTTGGGGCCATCCTATATTATTAATGTCCAAACCATGGTGAAGTATCCTAATAAAATCATTGAGTTTTAATTGTTTTGAAAAATACTCTAAAACAAATACAAGAAATACAAAATACCTATTTTTGCGTGAGGGGGTTTACAATTACAGAGCCGATGACTAGGCTCACCTGGAAGGATGTTGAGTTTGTCTGGACTGAGGAGAGTCAGGCCGCTTTTGAGGAGCTGAAGAAGAGGTTGACGATATCTCCAGTGTTGACGTTGCCATCAGGATCTGGTGGATTCACTATCTATAGTGATGCTTCAGGGATGGGTTTGGGTTGTGTCTTACAACATAATGATAAGGTGATTGCCTATGCTTACAGGCAATTATGTCATCATGAGAAGATAGAGTCAGCAAAGAGCTTGGCTTGGATAGGTGTTCGAAAAAGTTCTTAGTAGAAGATAAGAATTTCTTGGGCTTTTTTTGACTAAGGATCTAATTCCAATAAGCAACTCGGAACTCTGTTAACGATTAGCGAGGAATGTTCTTGCCTCTTACCAAGAATTACCCTAACCATGATTTAGAGATGGCAGCGGTCATCTTTGCACTAAATTTGTGGAAATAATATTTATACAGAGAGCGTGTGGAGATCTTCATAGACCAGAAGAGTTTAAAGTACGTGTTTACCCAAAAAGAGGTAAATATGAGATATCAGCAGTGGTTGGAGTTGATGAAAGACTTTGACATATCATTACAGTACCATCCAGGGAAGGCCAATATAGTCCCTGATGCCTTGAGCAGATAGCCAATGGCTATATGTTTGACTACGGATATATATTTATTGGCCGATCTAGAGAGCTTGGGTATTGAGGTGCTGGTACCAAGTGTCAAATTTAGATATGGGGATTATAAATATAGTCAGGGCTGATGGACATGATTTGAGATACACATTAAGATGACGAGTCTCTGAGGAGCATCAGAGCACAGGTTCAGATGAGATTTTCTAAGGACTTTACTTTTGCTGAGGATGGATCACTATGTCACAGTATCAGATTATGTGTGCCAAGTAGGATATTGCGCGAGGAGGTAATTCAGGAGGCTCATCGATCGTAGTAAACTATACATCTAGGTACCAACAAGATGTATAAAGATATGAGAGAGCATGTATGGTGGTATGGTATGAAGCAGGAGGTGGCATATTTTGTATCTAGATGTTTAGTGTGCCAGCAAGTAAAGGTAGAGAGGCAGAGGCCATGTAGTTTACTTCAGTCTTTACCCATGTCACGCCCCAGTCCTAAAATACATAGGACTAGAACACGTAAGCATGCCTGCCACATGTATATGGCAACTCCAATATATGAAAACCATAACACATGCGTACGCTGTATCATGAACAATAATTCATAAGTGGAATAAATCTATAACAAGTCATAATGTAAAATCTAATCTCATCCACAGAAAAACAAATATAGTGAATAACCAATATCTATAACTAGATCCCAAAATGAAGTATCTAAAGCTGACAGTCGGATGGAATAAATCCATTGCCGAACTAGAATATAGAATAAACAAGATAAATACAATATAAGTACAACATCTAACAATCACGAAGCTCGAAGAGAAGACCTTCTCGAATGTAAGTAACCAGTCCGGATCTGCGATCCTGCGAATACTCATGAATATCTACACCTGGATAGGGACCAGGTCCTCAGAGGGACATAACAAGATACATAGAAGCATGTCATAAAGTAAGTACTGAATAAATAAAAGGGTTGCGCTAACCATCTAAGTGAAATACAATTTGAGGAAAACTTGAGTGTATGGGAAAGTGTAGGCTCGACATATGCTGACGTAATTCACCAATCGTGACAACTGGCTAGTATATGCCACATATGCCCCCATACAAGGGTAATGTATAATAACGTCCATCTCCAAAGAGCATGGCATCTGTATAATATAACGTCCATATCACCCCGAAGAGTGTGGCATCATTATAATATATCGTTCATATCGCTCCGAAGAACGTGGCATCAGTGTAGTATATATCGCCTATATCACTCCGTCGAGTGTGACATCACTGTAAAGGAAGTGGGGTGTCCCATACGCCTACCAGTCGTCCTCTCCGCCCAATGATTTATGCATGTTGTATCCACAATACGCTTCAGCCACTACACCGAGGCGTCGTAACTCTGGCTCATAGTCTATCGTTAGAACAATAGCCCAACCTTACAACCAAACAATGACAAAGATTGGACTATCGTACCACGATAGTCTATGCTCCGCCTACTAATCACTGCTAAGTCTTCTAACATACATCGCTAATAGCAGTTATTCCCTATCCGTTGCACGCCTACACATATAGGTGGCCAACCTGTAAAACCCCCTTCCTAGAAAATCGTATATACCCTTTATTTATTAATTATTAATTAAATTGTAGTAATTAGGTCCAAATAGGAGAAATAGATTTTTAATAATTTTTATGTTAGGTGTTCGGGCACTTAGAGGACTTATGGGACCTTCATGAATTTTTCGGAATTTATTCCATGTAGGAGACCCCTTGAGCAGTTGCTAGCCTAACGATGTGCAATACCCTATTATATAAATTTTCTTATGAGTATATATATATATATAAGTATATACAAATATATACATATGTATATATATTTTATAAAGTAAGTAAAAGAATTAAGTATAAGAATTAATTTAATAAGAATTACATAAGGTTAATAATATAATAATAATAACAACTTAGGTTATCATTATTCACAACTTTGCATGGTGTGTTCAACCGCCAATACAACCCCATAATTCTTGCTGTGAGCGGCCTTTGCAATTTCAGAATTCCAACCCTTACTTTAAACCCGCGGAAACGTCCGCCTCCAACTCAACTCTCTCTCTTTCTTAATATATATATATATATATATATATAATAAACTCTCCAAAACCCTAACTTAAATTCCCAGACTTCCTCTTCCCATCTATAGCCGTCACCACAGCCAGAGAAGCCTCCCCAAGCCATCCAACCACCCCGTCGACGCCGACATCGCGGACTGCAGTCTCCCACTCGAGGCACCTTCGCTCCGGCGTGTTTTCCCGTTGACTCGCTCGACCAAACGCTGTTCCGTTTTCATAGGTATGATCTTCCCTCAACCCTCTCCAGTATTTATTTTATAGTCAACCTCGGAAAACGTGTGCCCCTAGGTGAAAAACAGCGTCCAAAGTGGACGGACAGACCGAATTCTGCAATCGCAGAATTCCAGATTGACCACCCATATTGCCGAGTTCGTATCTCCCACCACAGAGATCCGAATTCGGTGATTCTTTTTGATACCTGTAGATTACATGACCTAGTTTATTTTCTGTATTATAACTTTGTGCTATTAGTCGCTGTGGACAGAAATATATTCGTCACAAAACTGCGCGCACCCACTTTTTCCGGTTTTCCAAAAGTTGGAGATCGGAGCGCGCCCCGCCAAACGGGACCGCCCCGCCGTGTGCCAAGTGTACCAAATGGTGCACACAGTATAACGGGACACGTGAAAATTCGTGGGGACTGATTCGGACGCGTGTGCGCGCCGGAATCAGACCGTATCCGCGGACATATTTCGTGTCGCCACTTTTGTGGAACTCGCGAGTATTTTGTGCACGATTGTCAGATTGCGGCAAAACTTGCGCCACTGGACTCGTGGTAACGCGCTGGTCCTGTGACCCAATTTTCACGCATTTCTGAGACGGTTGACCAGATCGCCAATTGGCGGGTCCCACAGTTGACTTTTTGGACCAAATTTTGTTCGGCTCATCGGAATCCAAATTTGGACATACCGTTGGGTTCGTATTGACATTTAGAGTTGTTTGACCCATAGTTTGTCCCATTTAGAGACTGTTACCCTCGGCACGCTTTTCGGTGCAAAGTGGGCCACACGTGGACCCCACTTTTGCCCGAAATTACCGTTTTGTCCCTGTGTCCAAATTGGACGAAAGGGATGTGCTTTTTAGCTATTTTGCTCATTCCGGAAAAGTTGGTGATATTTATTTCAGCATCCGGAGACGTTTGTTCGGAGTCCTTAGTTCCAGGTTCAGTGTCCTTGACATTTGGGCGCGTACACTTTACAGATTTCTTGCCAGGCAAGTATACCTTGCCATTGTACTGTTATTTATATTCCATATGTTGCATGCATCTTTATTTTCTGTCTTTAGTTCATATATTTTAATTGTTATTTAAAATGTGCGCGACGGTGACGTCGCAATATGTTTTTATTTATGTATTGCATTGACCCTGTTCATGAGACTACCCCATTATCATATAGTATCATTAGGTTCATTTGGCCGTGACACATATTTTTACACGAGTTGTGAGTCTCATATAGATCACGGACGCGCGTATTGACTGATCATCGGTACGTGTGGGACGTGCGTTAGGGATAACTGCTGTTAGAAACTTTGCATGCTAGTAGACTTGGCAGTTATTAGAGGTCCATGGACATAGCTTATTATAGTACGGTGGTCCCATCCTTGTCCTTGTTTGGTTGCAGGATTGGGCTAGGGTACTAAGAATAGGCTATGGACCGAATCGTGTCATTGATGTGACATGCTTAGAGCATGGGGTGGGGAGAACAACAAGTACCGCATTTGAGCTCCTTTACACTTTTTCTCCTGTACGCCCGGATTCTCCGCTGGAGATACGGGCCATGATGACCACTATATATTATGTACTATCAGGCGGGCCACCGGCGTTCAAAAGACGACGTGCCTTGTAGGCCCCTGGATCTTCAAAAGAGAACTATGCCAAATCCCAGTTTTCAGCCAGATAGCTCACTTGTGGGGAAAGTTGTTCTTAACTGCATTCACTTTAGATGGTTAGGCGACCCATTGGATATTTATTTCAGTACTTTATTGGCATGTGTTTAAGTATACTTGTTATGTCCCTCTGAGGACCTGGTCCGCTGCCAGGTGTACCTGTTCTTGAGTGTTTGCAGGAGCACAGATGTGGAAGGATATAGATGCTTCGTGGATGTCTTCTCTTCGAGCCGTGATTGGTAGCTGGTACTTATTGTTTGAGTGAGTTGTACTTATATTGTATTTATATTTCCCATTCGAGTTGGTAGTGGATTTGTTTCCATCCAACTATCATCTTTAGATACTTCTGTTGAGATCTAGTTTCATAGATACTGGTTATTTATTTCTATATGATTTTGGTGGATGAGATTTAGATTTTACCCTGTGACTTGTGACATATGTTTATACCACTTGTGGATTTTGTATTCATATTACAGCGTACGTATGGATTTGGTTTTCATATATTGGAGTTGCCATATCCATGCGGCTGGCATGCTTACGTGTTCCTAGTCCTACGTATTTGGGACTGGGGCGTGACATGTTTTTGTGGTGGCCCATGCAGGTCAAGAGCATATTGTCTCGGTTACGTTACTGTACCGAACAAGCCTGCACCTAGGACTAGAGTATAGGATCTCATCCACAATTGACTATGATTCATCTTCCTCCTCTCTGTTCTATTTTGAACAAATGCATCATGCTTGATTCCTGTGCTTCCCTAATAGTTCTTTAAGTATAGTCTTCTCCTAGAGTATAGAAGTTCCTGTTGTTAGATAATAATTAGAGTAGCACACCTATTAAGAATACAACGAGAATATAGACACACCACTAAGTTTAGAATATCTAGTGAAACCTAGAATTCCTTATCTATAGATTGGTTCACCATTACCCCTTGTTGTATTATGAGGACTTGAGAGTAGTATAGACACTACTAGAGTTAGTTAGAAGGTTACCATAATGTTTGCCCCTAGCAATGAGGAACCAATAGAAAACCAAAACTTAATATTTGGACTGAACCTAATCTTCATAGTTAGAAAGTATTGGAGAACTGTAAACTTATATCATTGTCTTGTTATTAGTAGACCGCACCCTAGGAAGCCTAGAGGAATGTAATCAACACTTCTCCCTTGATCATACCCCGAACATAGCAACTAACACCCCACTCCCCTTAGAGAACCATGATGCTATCTAGAGCCCTCTATCTTTATTTTTTATTGTTTCCCTGCGACCATAGCGCTCGCTATTTTGCGACGGCTAATTACGTTTCTTCACTTCATCTTTCAACTCGTGCCATCTGACACTTCGGATAGTAGGCCAAGTAATTTTCTTCTTTGTTAAGGGCTCATAGTTTGCTAGGATTATAGTTGTGGCCTTGAGTGCGAATTTTTTTTCTTGGTAGTTAGAACTTGATAAGTTTAAGTTATTTTGTAGATTGTGACCAATGGTTAACCCTTAGTTTTTAAACCGTGTAATTTGTACCCTTACCTCGATACAAGTTAGACCCCTTTCCCCCTTAACGGCCAGTAACTCTTCTATCTTTACCATTGACACTTGCTTATAAGTGCTATGACTAAGACTTAGGATGACCATTACCTACATAAAAAGGATACCCTAATCAGTACCAAGATCTTTCCTCATATACCCTAATAAGAGTTCTGCTCTATTTACATGTGCAAGATTATTTTGTAGGACCCTCTTAAGACTGTCACCGTAGTAGTTTAATTATTTAAGTTGGGTAGTATGCCTCACCACCTAGTATCATATAGCCCTTGCGATCCATTGACGAAGTGTAACTGAATGGCATTAATTGTATGCTAACATAAGATGATAGTGTTTATCCAGACTATAGAACTTAGAGGCTCATACCCCTACTTTGTCGACTAATCGACTTAGACAAGGAATTAATATGATAACTGTAGAGATCGTAGAGTCTTTTGTTATTGTTGCTTATGTTGTTTTGTTTTTACAACTTGAATTATTTGTAACTTCTCTCATCATAATCCAGCGTATCTATAATCTTTGTACTACCTTGATTTATGCTGCTATTATAGCCTAGTTTTTGCAAGCTTATTCTTTTATCGAGCTTGCTCATGGCATATGTATTATTGGGTGCACACAATGATACAATTGCCTAATCAGAATCGGTGTATTAAGGTCTAGCTAACCTTAGTGCGCTTGGTTCGCTCTTTGCATGACTACTTTACGTGGATTGAGATATATGGTAGTAGACAGATATACTTACCCCTAGATATGTCTGACACATCGTATCGGTTACATAACTGTACTGATACGAGCATGTAAATAGGAAATTACCAAAAATAGGATTTCAATCCACAACTGTCCTGACAACTCTCTTTTCGATTCTTTAATCTCTTTGAATCTCGTACTTGTATTCGGTCACCTTCACCTTGAGTTCTTTATTATTTCTCTCCGTCTTCCCCTATTTCGGAAAGACGAAACCTCGTGCTGGTATAAGTTGACACTGATAGTACTAGCTATACCCCATAAGGCTAAACACATGACTTAGTGACTCCATTTTTATAATTGGTTAAGGGCATATCATAGGTGATATGTTTGGTGTTAAACCTTAGAGGAAAAAAAAATCATGATTAAATAATTTGAGCAATAGTTTTTCTAGATGTATAGCCTTCTGTGATAGATGTGTAAATTCTAAGTTGGGTAGCAGTGCATTGGCAACTCGAGAGGAATTTCTTTTAGATTATGATCGAGTAAGATTAGACTGGGAGAGGTTCAAGCCATTATAATTTTGAGAAATTTAGAAGGATGACTAAGATGATGAGGATCAATGAATTGATATTGAGGACCCAATATTTATACCTTAAGTGCATGAGTTAAGTTTTGAACAATGAAGGTAGAATCACCAATTTGAATTTAGAGGATAAATATAGAATTTCAGACTTGAATATTGGTGGACTGCATTTAAATTATTTTTTTCAATTTGGTGAATTGAATTAAGAATTAAAATTTTGGTTGGTCGACCTATTTGAAATAATGAGGATGTGAATGGAATTAAAGAGTTGAGGCATACAAAATTTTATAAGTGGAAGTGGGAATAATATTGGACTCGAATTACTTCTAGAGGAAATTATGATAGTTAGAGATCGTGAGGTAAAAGTTATATGCGTATGAAAATCTTGGAGATGTTATGTGGATATGGATAATTTGAAACAAGGGGAGAAGAGATAACCATAGGTTAAATTTTGATTGGAGCAGTGGTCATCTTAACCTAGAAGTGATCGCCATGGATATGATTAGGATTTTAGTTATCGCAAGAAGATTGCGACTGACTTGCCTTATTGAACATAAAGGATTAACCGATTCTACCTTATTTCAATTTTGAGGACGACATTATTTTAAGTTCGGCAGATTGTGAACCCCTCACCCAAAATTTGATCTACTTGGCTGAGTTAGTGAGACTAAGGTTAGCTGAGTCCAGTTAGAAATAGAACACGGTATTTTTTATTTAGTTTTACAACATGATATCACTTGACGCACCTTACCATTGCTTCGATGAATGGAGCAAGTCACCAGTCACTGCCTTCCTACGAATTTTACACCCTTGTCCTAGACATGCCCATCATCCAATTCTCATCTTTGTGCAATTTTCCAATTGTTGGACGCTTTTATGCAAAAGAGCATTTATGTGTCCACACCATTGGACATGACACATGAAGAAACCTATTTTTCGCTCATATGGATTTTTCCATGATTTTTCTTCGGGATGTGCGACGTGCAACATCGCCCACCCCTTTAAACCTAGCCTTGCATTTTAAACAATGCAAATCTTATACCATCCTTGCATTCTATCGTGGCTTAATTTTAATTTCGAGGACAAAATTTTTACAAGTTGGGTAGAATGTAAAACCCCCTTCCTAGAAAATCGTATATACCCTTTATTTATTAATTATTAATTAAATTGTAGTAATTAGGTCCAAATAGGAGAAATAGATTTTTAATAATTTTTATGTTAGGTGTTCGGGCACTTAGAGGACTTATGGGACCTTCATGAATTTTTCGGAATTTATTCCATGTAGGAGACCCCTTGAGCAGTTGCTAGCCTAACGATGTGCAATACCCTATTATATAAATTTTCTTATGAGTATATATATATATATAAGTATATACAAATATATACATATGTATATATATTTTATAAAGTAAGTAAAAGAATTAAGTATAAGAATTAATTTAATAAGAATTACATAAGGTTAATAATATAATAATAATAACAACTTAGGTTATCATTATTCACAACTTTGCATGGTGTGTTCAACCGCCAATACAACCCCATAATTCTTGCTGTGAGCGGCCTTTGCAATTTCAGAATTCCAACCCTTACTTTAAACCCGCGGAAACGTCCGCCTCCAACTCAACTCTCTCTCTTTCTTAATATATATATATATATATATATAATAAACTCTCCAAAACCCTAACTTAAATTCCCAGACTTCCTCTTCCCATCTATAGCCGTCACCACAGCCAGAGAAGCCTCCCCAAGCCATCCAACCACCCCGTCGACGCCGACATCGCGGACTGCAGTCTCCCACTCGAGGCACCTTCGCTCCGGCGTGTTTTCCCGTTGACTCGCTCGACCAAACGCTGTTCCATTTTCATAGGTATGATCTTCCCTCAACCCTCTCCAGTATTTATTTTATAGTCAACCTCGGAAAACGTGTGCCCCTAGGTGAAAAACAGCGTCCAAAGTGGACGGACAGACCGAATTCTGCAATCGCAGAATTCCAGATTGACCACCCATATTGCCGAGTTCGTATCTCCCACCACAGAGATTCGAATTCGGTGATTCTTTTTGATACCTGTAGATTACATGACCTAGTTTATTTTCTGTATTATAACTTTGTGCTATTAGTCGCTGTGGACAGAAATATATTCGTCACAAAACTGCACGCACCCACTTTTTCCGGTTTTCCAAAAGTTGGAGATCGGAGCGCGCCCCGCCAAACGGGACCGCCCCGCCGTGTGCCAAGTGTACCAAATGGTGCACACAGCATAACGGGACACGTGAAAATTCGTGGGGACTGATTCGGACGCGTGTGCGCGCCGGAATCAGACCGTATCCGCGGACACATTTCGTGTCGCCACTTTTGTGGAACTCGCGAGTATTTTGTGCACGATTGTCAGATTGCGGCGAAACTTGCGCCACTGGACTCGTGGTAACGCGCTGGTCCTGTGACCCAATTTTCACGCATTTCTGAGATGGTTGACCAGATCGCCAATTGGCGGGTCCCACAGTTGACTTTTTGGACCAAATTTTGTTCGGCTCATCGGAATCCAAATTTGGACATACCGTTGGGTTCGTATTGACATTTAGAGTTGTTTGACCCATAGTTTGTCCCATTTAGAGACTGTTACCCTCGGTACGCTTTTCGGTGCAAAGTGGGCCACACGTGGACCCCACTTTTGCCCGAAATTACCGTTTTGCCCCTGTGTCCAAATTGGACGAAAGGGATGTGCTTTTTAGCTATTTTGCTCATTCCGGAAAAGTTGGTGATGTTTATTTCAGCATCCGGAGACGTTTGTTCGGAGTCCTTAGTTCCAGGTTCAGTGTCCTTGACATTTGGGCGCGTACACTTTACAGATTTCTTGCCAGGCAAGTATACCTTGCCATTGTACTGTTATTTATATTCCATATGTTGCATGCATCTTTATTTTCTGTCTTTAGTTCATATATTTTAATTGTTATTTAAAATGTGCGCGACGGTGACGTCGCAATATGTTTTTATTTATGTATTGCATTGACCCTGTTCATGAGACTACCCCATTATCATATAGTATCATTAGGTTCATTTGACCGTGACACATATTTTTACACGAGTTGTGAGTCTCATATAGATCACGGACGCGCGTATTGACTGATCATCGGTACGTGTGGGACGTGCGTTAGGGATAACTGCTGTTAGAAACTTTGCATGCTAGTAGACTTGGCAGTTATTAGAGGTCCATGGACATAGCTTATTATAGTACGGTGGTCCCATCCTTGTCCTTGTTTGGTTGCAGGATTGGGCTAGGGTACTAAGAATAGGCTATGGACCGAATCGTGTCATTGATGTGACATGCTTAGAGCATGGGGTGGGGAGAACAACAAGTACCGCATTTGAGCTCCTTTACACTTTTTCTCCTGTACGCCCGGATTCTCCGCTGGAGATACGGGCCATGATGACCACTATATATTATGTACTATCAGGCGGGCCACCGGCGTTCAAAAGACGACGTGCCTTGTAGGCCCCTGGATCTTCAAAAGTGAACTATGCCAAATCCCAGTTTTTAGCCAGATAGCTCACTTGTGGGGAAAGTTGTTCTTAACTGCATTCACTTTAGATGGTTAGGCGACCCATTGGATATTTATTTCAGTACTTTATTGGCATGTGTTTAAGTATACTTGTTATGTCCCTCTGAGGACCTGGTCCGCTGCCAGGTGTACCTGTTCTTGAGTGTTTGCAGGAGCACAGATGTGGAAGGATATAGATGCTTCGTGGATGTCTTCTCTTCGAGCCGTGATTGGTAGCTGGTACTTATTGTTTGAGTGAGTTGTACTTATATTGTATTTATATTTCCCATTCGAGTTGGTAGTGGATTTGTTTCCATCCAACTATCATCTTTAGATACTTCTGTTGAGATCTAGTTTCATAGATACTGGTTATTTATTTCTATATGATTTTGGTGGATGAGATTTAGATTTTACCCTGTGACTTGTGACATATGTTTATACTACTTGTGGATTTTGTATTCATATTACAGCGTACGTATGGATTTGGTTTTCATATATTGGAGTTGCCATATCCATGCGGCTGGCATGCTTACGTGTTCCTAGTCCTACGTATTTGGGACTGGGGCGTGACACAACCACATACGCAAGTCCGTGCCCTACATGAGACTCACAACACGTGTAAGAAATGTGTCAAGGCCTGGGGAGTTATACCGATAACTCCACAACTTTAGGTGGGTCTACTAGATAATAGGTCAGACACAAGTCCTAACGTCAACGCATTCGTTGACTGTACCCGAGTCTCTCTCGGATGCGCACAGTTATATAATCTAAAATAATAAACATGCAACTATATAAATAACTGAATTTAAACAGTACAACAAAGGCAAGGTATACTTGCCTCGTAAGAGAGCTGCAAAATATAACGTCCAGATGTCAAACACCAAGAGTCAAAAACTAAGACATCAGAATGAACGTCTTCGGATGCTGAAATAAACATCACAAACATTCCCAAAATAAGCAAAATAGCTAGAAAACATTCCCCTTTCGTCCAATTTGGACACAGGGGCAAGACGATAATTTTGGGTCAAAGCGGGCTCCACATGTGGGCCACTTTGTACCAAAAAGCGTGCCAGGGATAATGATCTCTAAATGGGACAAATTATAGGTCAAACAAACTCTAAATGTCAGTACGAACTCAACGGTATGTCCAAATGTGGATTCCGGTGAGCCGAACATAATTTGGCCGAAAAAGTCAACCGTATGGCCCGCCAATATGCGACTTGGTCAACCATCTCAGAATTACGTAAAAATTGGCTCACAGGACCAGCGCGATACCACGAGTCCAGTGGCGCAAGTTTTGTCACATTCCAACTAGAGTGCACTAAATGCGCAGGGCTTTTGAAAAGTTACGACACGAGAGATTTGCTACGGATACGGTCTGATTTTGACGCGCACACGCGTCCAATTCAATTTCCTCGAAAGCCCACACGTCCGGGTATACCGTGCGCACCTTCTGGTATACTCGGTACGCGATGGGGCGGTCCCGTTTAGTGGGACGTGCTCCGTATCACAAATTTTTGTGTTGGAAAAAGTAGGTTTTTATGGGTTTTCATCCTAATTTAATTCTACACACAGCAAGAATAATTTTTTATAAATAACAGAAATTAAACTAGGTTAGGTGGTCTTCGCATACCAACAAGAAAAACTGAATTCGGATCTCTATGATGGGATATACGAATCCGTGAATATAGGTAGTTACCGCAGTTTTCAACGATACCCAAAACTTATCATTTTTTGCCAACTTGGTCGCTGTTTTTGCTTAGGTTTATGCGCTGTTCGAGGTCATCTAATGCACAGATATTGAAGGGGGTTAAGTCATGAACATACCGGTGAAGGTGTAGTCGAGTTTGGTCGAGCGAGGGCACGGAAATCAGAGCGTGAACACAGGTACGTCGCAGTCACTTTCTGCAGCGATCCAGTCGGCGGTGAACTCCGGTGGTCCAGGCGGCGGTGAACTCCGGCGGATCAGGCGGCTGGAGGCGGCGCGACTAGGGTTTAGATGGGAAGGGGCGGTCTAGGGTTAGGGTTTAAGAAAAGTAATATATATATATATATATATATATATATATATATATATATATATATATATATATATATATATATAGAGAGAGAGAGAGAGAGAGAGAGAGAGAGAGAGAGAGAGAGAGAGAGATCGCGAGAGAGAGAGAGATCGCGAGAGAAGGGGGGTGGGTTAACCCGCGCGGGGTTTGGGGTGATGGGGTTGTAGCTGCTGCTTTATTTTCTAAAGGGTTTGGGGTTCTCGCGGGTTATTAGGTTTTAATATCCATTAGGATTTTATTTTCTAATTCTTTCTTTTTCTTATTCTTTTATTTCTTTTCTAATTTCTATTTCTAATTTCTTTTCTATTCTTAATAAACTCTCTCTCTATATATATATATATATATATATATATATATATATATATATATATATATATATAATTCTAGAAATTATTATTAGCACATACAATAAATCTATCAACGGCCATAGGGTCTCCTGCATGGAATAAATTAAGGAAAAATTACGGTTGCTCCATAAAATCCCCTAGATGCAGAAACACCTAAAATAAAAAATTAAATAAATCCTATTTCTTCTAATTATCTCATAATTACTATAAATGAATTAATGAATTAATTAAAATTAATTAATACGGTTTTTAGACTTAGGGGTTTTATATTCTACCCAACTTATAAAAATTTCATCCTCGAAATTAAAACTACGCTATGATAGAAAGTAAATGATGGTATAAGATAGATATTTGCAGCTTATTTGTACCTTTCTCCATCCTTACCTCCATGATTTTCCAGTTGCCATGGGGAGTTCGGAGGGCTTTAATTTGCATTGTTTAAAATGCAAGGCTAGGTTTAAATGAGGGGACGATGTTGCGCGTTGCACATTCCGAAAATTATGAAAAAATCCACATGAATGATAAATATGTTTCTTCATGTGTCATGTCCAATGGTGTGGACACCTTATTGCATTTTTGCATAAAAGTGCCCAACAATTGGAAAATTTGCACAAATATGGAAATTGGAGTAATTAATTCAAATTTAATGCACAAGGTATTCTGGAATTAATTAGAAGTTTATGGGTATAACATTGGATGTGACACAAGTGTCATGGGCATAGAGGACTCAGGATATAATATTATTAAAATTTGGATTACACAAAACGGTCAAGATTGTGTCTCCAAATCTGATTGGAACGCACAAGGGTACAAAGTTAAATTTATTTAGAATTAAGAAGTAACGTTGGTGACGAATGTTGTGCGACTAAAATGTAGCACAAGGGAGCTTAATTATATGTCATGAAATAGTCAGAATAGAAGGCGGGCATGTCTAGGACAAGGATATAAAATTTGTAGGGAGGCAATGGCTAGGGTAGTGCTCAAATTATCGAAGCAATGGTAATGGTACTCTAAGTGATCTAATTATTGCAAAATTTATATAAAAATACCGTGTTCTATTTCTATTTGGATTCAAACTAGCCTTAGTCTCACTATCTAAGCCAAGTAGGTCTAATTTTGGGTGAGGGAGTTTATAATCTTAAAAATAATTTCATCCTCGAAGTTAGAATAAGGCATAATTTGTTAATTCTTCACATTCGCTTATAAGGCAAGTCAATCACAATCTCTTCCAAGATTTAAAATATATTCTAATCCATCGCAATTACTTCAAGGTTAAGATAATCACTGTTCCAATCAAAATTCAACCTATTGTAATCTCTTCTCACTTTTTCTATGACATCTTCAAGTTTTAAATAGCCCATCTCAATTTTTACTTCACGATCTCCAACTATCATAATCTCCTTTAAGAAAAATAATTCTAATCCAATATTATTCCTATTTTCACTTATGAATTTTGTATCCTTCAAAATTTTAAATTCAATTCACATCCTTAATATTTCCAATAGGTAATCCAGCAATCAAAATTTAGCTTTTAATTTAAATCATCAAAATTTAAAATTTTATATCTACTTCACCAATTGTTCAAGCCTAGAATTCTATATTTATCCTCAAGGTTTAAATCGATGATTCAATCTTCAACATTCAAACTTTAGATCATGTGCTCAAAGTATAAATATTTGGTCCTCACTATCAAGATTTCAAAATTTATTAAATCCTCATCATCTTAGTCCTTCTTTTTAAAAAATTTCAAAATTAAAATGACTTGAATCTCCCCATCTAATCTTACTTGATCACAATCTAAAATAAATTCCTCTCAAGTTGATAATGCAACTTCTACCCAACTTAGAATTTACCCATATATCATATAAGGCTCTTATATTTAAGAAATCTTATTCCTCAAATTTACTTAATCATGTTGCTCAATCCTCAAAAATTTAAACACCAAATATATCACCTATGATATACTCTTAATCGGTTATAAAAGGTAGTCATCTAGTAATATGATTGGCCTATGGTGTATATTTAGTACTCTCTGTATATCATACTTATACTAAGCATAAGGTTTCGTCTTTCGCAATAAGAAAGGACAGAAAACAATAATAAAGAGTTCAAGGGAAAGGCAATAGAATAGAAGGGTGGGGATCAAGGCGTTTAAATTTTTTTTAATAGGAATTATCAAGGCAGTTATGGATTAAAATCCTATTTTGGTAATTTCTATTCACATGCTCGTATCAGTACAGTTATGTAACTGATACGATATGCTCAGGCATATCTAGAAGGCAGGTATATTCATCTACTAATCACTATATATCTCAATCTACGTAAGATAGTTATACGAAGGGCGAACCAAGCGCACTATGGTTGATCAGACCGTAATATACTGATTCTGAAATGTATTAGTGTAGTAATCCAATAATATATGTGTCATGAACAAGCTCGATAAGGAATAAGCTTGCAAAACTAGGCTATAATAGCAGCATATGTCACGGTAGTTTTAGAAATATAAATACGCTGGATTATGATGAAAGGAGGTACAAAAATTAATTCAAGTTCACAAAAACAAAAAAAAAACACAAAAATAAGACTCTAAAATCTCTACAGTTGTCATACTAACTCCTTGTCTAAGTCGCTAGTCGACTAAATAGAGGTATGGGCCTCTAAGTTCTATAGTCTTAATAATCACTATCTTCTTATACAAACATGTAGTTAATGTCATTCAATTACACTTCAATAATGAGTCACGATGACTATGTGTTACTAGGTTATGAGACATACTATCCAACTTAAAAATAATTAACTAATACTATAACTGCATTAAAGAAGATTCTACAAGATAATATTGTCCTTGTAAATAAAGTATAAACTCTTATTAGGGTATATGTGGAAAAGGTCTTGGTACTTATTAGGGTATCCTATTGCATTATATAGGTAATAGTCATCTTAAGTCTTAGTCATAGTGCTTATAGAACAAGTGTCAAGAGTATGAATAAAAAAGTTGCTGGCCTTCAAATCGAAAGGGGATGTAACTCGTATCGAGGTGGGGTACAAATTACGTGATTTAAAACTAAGGGATAATCATCATGTCACAATCTAAAAGAATAACTCGAAACTATCAAGTTCTAATTACCAAGCATTTAAAATTCTAGATTAACAAACTATAATCCTAGCAATCTATATATCTATCATCAAATAATACACTTGGCCTTCAATCAAAAGTGTTAGGTGTCATATCTTGAAAGATGAAGATTAGAAGAACATAATTAGTCGTCGCACAATAATAGCGAGCGCTAAGTTTATAGAGGAACAAGATATGCAATTAAAATAGAGGGACTCAAGATAATATCATGGTTTTCTAAGGGGAAGGTAATATGCAAATCTCTTTGTTCGAGGAATGATCGAGGAAATATTATATTTATTCCTCTTGGCTTCCTAGGGTACGGTCTGCTAATATCAAGATAATGAATCTAATGTATAGTTCTATAATACTATCTCACTATAAAGGTTAAGTTTGGTCCTATCATACAACCTTGGATTTCTATGGGTTCCTCAATGCTAGGGTCAAACAATATGGTCAGATTTATAACTCACTCTAGTTGTGTCTATACTACTCTCAAGTCATCCCTAATTATCAAGGGAGAATGGTCAATCATTCTACAGGTAGGGGTTGCTACGGTTCATTAGGTAGTCTAAGCTTAATGATGTGTCAATGCCCTAGTTGTATTTTTAATAGGAATGTTACCCTACTTATCATACTATCAACAGGGATTCCTATATTCTAGCAGGGGCTATACTCAAGAAATTTATAGGGAAGTACATGAATCAAGCATGATGCAATTATTCAAATGGAATAGATTGGAAGGAGGATGAGTCATAGTCAAATGTGGATGAGATCCTATACTCTAATCCTAGGTGCAGGCTTGCTCGGTATAGTAACGTAACCGAGGCAATATGCTCTTGACTTGCATGGGCCACCACTAAAAATATGTCATGTCCCAGTCCCAAAATACATAGGACTAGAATACGTAGGCATGCCAGCCACATGTATATGGCAACTCCAATATATGGAAACCAAAATACATGCTTACGCTGTATCATGAACAATAATTCATAAGTGGTATAAATCTATCACAAGTCACAGTGTATAATCTAATCTCATCCACAGAAAATCAAATATAGTGAATAAATAACTAGATCCCAAAATGAAGTATCTAACGCTGACAGTCAGATGAAAATAAATCCACTGGCGAACTAGAATATAGAATAAATAAGATAAATACAATATAAGTACAATATCTAACAATCACGAAGCTCGAAGATAAGACCTCCTCGAATGTAAGTAACCAGTCCGGATCTGCGCTCCTGCGAATACTCATGAATATCTACACCTGGAAAGGGACCAGGTCCTCAGATGGACATAACAAGATACATAGAAGTATGCCAAAAAGTAAGTACTGAATAAATAAAAGGGTTGCGCTAACCATCTAAGTGAAATACAATTTGAGGAAAACTTGAGTGTATGGGAAAGTGTAGGCTAGACATATGCTGACGTAATTCACCAATCGTGACAACTGGCTAGTATATGCCACATATGCCCCCATACAAGGGCACTGTATAATAACGTCCATCTCCGAAGAGCATGGCATCTGTATAATATAACGTCCATATCACCCCGAAGAGTGTGGCATTAGTATAATATATCGTCCATATTGCTCCGAAGAATGTGGCATCAATGTAGTATATATCGTCCATATCACTCCGTCGAGTGTGGCATCAGTGTAAAGGAAGTGGGGTATCCCATACGCCTATAAGTCATCCTTGCCGCCCACTGATCTATGCATGTTGTATCCACAACACGCTTCTGCCACTACGTCGAGGCATCATAACTCTGGCTCATAGTCTATCGTTAGAACAATAGCCAAACCTTACAACCAAACAAGGACAAGGATTGGACCATCGTACCACGATAGTCTATGCTCCGCCTACTAATAACTGCTAAGTCTTCTAACATGCATCGCTAATAGCAGTTATTCCCTACATGAGACTCACAACATGTGTAAGAAATGTGTCAAGGCCTGGGGAGTTATATCGATAACTCCACAACTTAAGGTGGGTCTACTAGACACTAGGTCAGACACAAGTCCTAACGTCAACGCATTCGTTGACTGCACCAGAGTCTTTCTCAGACGTGCACAGTTATATAATCTAAAATATTAAATATGCAACTACATATATAACTGAATTTAAATATTACAACAAAGGCAAGGTATACTTGCCTGGTAAGAGAGCTACAAAATGTAACGTCTAGATGTCAAACACCAAGTGTCAGAAACTACAGCCTCAGAATGAACGTCTCCGAATGCTGAAATAAACATCACCAACTGTCACGTCCCAGTCCCAAAATATATAGGACTAGGACATGTAAGCATGCCAGCCGCATGGATATGGCAACTCCAATATATGAAAACTATAACCCATACGTACGCTGTAATATGAATATCAAATCTACAAGTGGTATAAAATGTATCACAAGTCACAGGGTACAATCTAAATCTCATCCATCGAAAATAAATAACCAACATCTATATAACTATATCTCAATAAGAAGTATCTAAAGATGATAGTTGGATGGAAATAAATCCACTACCAACTCGAGTAGAAAAGTACAACACAATAAACACAATATAAGAATACCAGATAATGACCACGGGGTTCGAAGAGAAGACATCCTCGAAAAATATGTAACCATCCAAATCTGCGCTCCTGCGAATACTCATGAACAGATACACCTGGAAAAGGACCAGGTCCTCAGAGGGACGTAACAAGATACATAAAAGCAAGCCAATTTGAATACAGTAAACATGCATAATATTTGAAAATATATAAGTACGCGGTATAGGACAATCTATATGAATGCAATGAGGACAACTTTTCAATGTATGGGAAAGGGTAGGCTACTCGATCTACCTCATAACTCACACACTCGTCAGTCGACATCAGAAATCGAGATACCACGGGGGTAGCGACCAGCGAGACTCCAGAAATCGACATACTGCGGGGGTAGCGACCAGCGCGACACACGCCCGTAGTGCGAGCTATATACTACGGTTTACTAGAGTGGTTAAAAGCCCATACGCCTAATGATTGTCCTCTCATGATACTAAGTGTCAAGTGTGTGTCAACATATCTAATATATAGTAATGACTGAAAGGAACTACATATGCAATAAATAGATAGAGAGGCAATAAATATACAAAAATATACTAAGCATGCAAAATACTGTAAGCAATTTGGCAAGGTATCTTGCCTGGCAAGAAAGCAGCAAAAATGTAATGTCCCGATGTCAACACCAAGAGTCAGAATCTACGGCCTCAGAATGAACGTCTTCAGATGCTGAAATAAACATCACCAACGTTCTCAGAATAAGCAAAATAGCTAAAAAGCACTCCCCTTTCGTCCAATTTGGACACAGGGGCAAAACGGTAATTTTGAGTAAAAGTGGGGTCCATGTGTGGCCCACTTTGCTCCGAAAAATGTGCCAAGAGTAACAGTCTCTAAATGAGACAAATTATAGGTTAAACAACTCTAAATGTAAATACGAAACCAACGGTATGTTCAAATGTGGATTCCGATGGGCCGAACACAATTTCATCCAAAAAGTCAACTATGGGGCCCGCCAATTGGCGATTTGGTCAACCATCTCAGAATTACGTAAAAATTGAGTCACAGGACCAGCGCGTTACCACGAGTCTAGTGGCGCAAGTTTCATCACAATCTGACGAGCGTGTACAAAATGCGCGCGACTTCCACAAAAGTTATGATACGGGGTGTGTCCGCGGATACGGGCTGATTCCGGCACGCATACGCGTCCGAATCAGTCTCCGCAAATTTTTACGTGTTCGGTTATGCTACATGCACCGTTCAGTACACTTGGTACACGGCGGGGCGGTCCCGTTTGGCGGGGCGCGCTCCGTTTCACAACTTTTGGAAATCTAGGAAAATTGGGTTCGCGGAGTTTTGTGACAAATTTAATTCTGTCCACAGCAGTTAATAATCTAGGGTTATTTAACAGAAATTAAACTAGGTCAAGTGGTCTACATATACTAAAAAGAATCATCGAATTCGGATCTCTGTGGTGGGAGATACGAACTCCGAAACATGGGTGGTCACCGTAATTTTCTGAGATCCCAGAATTCGGTCTGTTTGTGCCAACTTTGGCGCTATTTTCGCCTAGGGTTTCGTATTATTCAAGTTCTACTAAAACACAGATATGGAAGAGGGTTAAGGGGTGAGCATACCGGTGAATATGGGGTGGCGTTTGGTTGAGCGAGTCGACGGAAAACAACTCCGGAACACAGGTACCTCGCTGTGGGAATCTTCAGTGCGCGGGGTCGCGGTCGTCGGGATTGGTTTGGACAGCCTGGCGGGGTTCTCCGGCTGCGGTGGCGGCGTTTCTAGGTCTTGATGGGAAGAGGGAGGCCTGGATGATTAGGTTTTTAGGGTTTATATATATATATATATATATATATATATATATATATATATATATATATATATATATATATATATATAGGGAGAGAGAGGGTCTAACGCGGCCAAGGGGGGTCGGGTTTGGCTTGGTGCTGTGCGGTTTTGCAAAAAGGAGGCTTTGCTTATTCGTGGAATTTGCTAAGGGGGGGGGGGGTTGGCTGCTAATGGTTTGCAAGGAATTGGTAGTTTGCTAAGTTGCTTGTAGTTGTTAGTTTGTATTATTATTAATATTTTCCTTTTCTTTTCTTTTCCTTTCTTTTCTTTTTTAATCCTTTTTTTCAATTATATATATATATATATATATATATATATATATATATATATATATATATATATATATATACTCATAGAAAAATTCTAGATTATAATAATGCACACTATTAAGCTAGCAACTGCTCAAGGGGTCTCCTACATGAAATAAATTTCAAAAAATTCCTGATGGTCCCATAAATCCTCTAAGTGCACCAACACCTAAAATAAAAATTATTAAAAATATATTTCTCCTAATTAGCCACTAATTACTGTAATTAAATTAATAATTAATAATTAAAAGGGTATAAACGGTTTTTAGGAATAGGGGTTTTACATTCTACCCAACTTATAAAAATTTCGTCCTCGAAATTAAAACTAAGCCGTGGTAGACAGTCAAGGGTGGTATAAGGTTTGCATTATTTAAAATACAAGGCTAAGTTTAAAGGGGTGGATGATGTTGCGTGTTGCACATCCAAAAAAATCATAGAAAAATCTACATGAGCGAAAAATAGGTTTCTTCATGTGTCATGTCCAATGGTGTGGATACCTAAATGTTCTTTTGCATAAAAGCGTCCAACAATTGGAAAATTGTACAAAGATGAGAATTGGATGATGGACACATCTAGGATAAGGATGTAGAATTTGTAGGAAGGCAGTGACTAGTGTAGTGCTCCAATTATCGGAGCACGATAATATGCGCTAAGTGATACAATATTGCAAAATTAAATTAAAATACCGTGTTCTATTTCTAACTGGATTCAATCTAGCCTTAGGCTCACTATCTAAACCAAGTAGGTCTCATTTTGGGTGAGGGTTCACAATCTACCGACTTAAAATTATCCATCTATCACCTAAGGCTATACATCTAGAAAAACTATTGCTCAAATTATTTAACCATGTTATTTAATTCTCAAGGTTTAACACCAACATATCACCTATGATATGCCCTTAATCAATTATAAAAGAGTGTCACTAAGTCATGTAATTAGCCTTATAGGGTTTATCTAGTACAATCAGTGTGTCAACTTATACCAGTACGAGGTTTCGTCTTTCCGAAATAAGGGAAGACGGAGAGCAATAATAAAGAATTCAAGGTGAAGGTGACAGAATACAAGTACGAGGTTCAAAGAGATTAAAGAATTCGAAGAAAGAGTTGTCAGGACAATTGTGGATTAAAATCCTATTTTTGGTAACTTCCTATTTACATGCTCGTATCAGTACTGTTATGTAATCGATACGATGTGTCAGACATGTCTAGGGGCAAGTATATCCATCTACTACCATATATCTCAATCCACGTAAAGTAGTCATGCGAAGAGCGAACCAAGCGCACTAAGGTTGGCTAGACCTTAATACACCGATTCTGATTAGGCAATTGTATCATTATATGCACCCAATAATACATATGTCAAGAGCAAGCTCGATAAATGGATAAGCTTGCAAAAACTAGGCTATAATAGCAGCATAAATCAAGGTAGTACAGAAAATTTATAGATACGCTGGATTATGATGAAAGAAGGTACATAATAATTCAAGTTCACAAAAGATAAGACTCTATAATCTCTACAGTTGTCATACTAATTTCTTGTCTAAGTCGATAGTCGACAAAGTAGGGGTATAATCTCTAAGTTCTACAGTCTGAAAAAATAAAAAAATACCGTCGTCCTAAGCTAGCATACAGTTAATGTTGTTCAATCATACTTTAATAATATGTCAAATGACTATGTGATACCATGTTGTGGGGTATACTACCCAACTTATAACAATAAACTAATACTGTAATTGTCTTAAGGATACCGTAGAAGCTCCTGTTAAGGTCTACGAGAAGGGCTCTTGGTACTTATTAGGGTATCCTCTTATATTACATAGGTCATGGTCGTCTTACGTCTTAGCCTTAGTGCAAGTGTCAATAGTAATAATGGAACAGTTACTGGCCTCAAGGGAAAGGGAATATAACTCGTATTGAGGTGGGGTACATATTACGCAATTTAAAACTAAGGGATAAGCACCAGGTCTCAATCTACAAGAATAGCTTAAACCATCAAGTTCTAACTACTAAGCACAAAATTTCAAAATTTAACATTTACAACTATAACCCCAGCAACTATATATCCTAATCATAGAATAAAAATACTTGGTCTATAATCAGAAGTGTCATATGGCACGAGTTGAGAAATGAAGAATAGAAGAACAAAATTTAGTCGTCGCGTAATTAGCGAACGCTAAGGTCACAGAGGAACAATATATATAAAATTAAAATAGGGGCTCTAGATAGCATCGTAGTTTTCTAAGAGGGAGTAGTGTGCTAGTTGCTATGTTCGAGGTATGATCAAGAGAAATGTTATATTCATTGCTCTTGGCTTCCTAAGGTACTGTCTGCTACTAATAAGAGAATGATCTAAGTTTATAGTTCTAATATTATCTCACCATAAGAGTTAGGTCCAGCCCTAATATTTAACCTTGGATTTCTATTGGTTCCTCAATACTAGGGTCAAACAATATGGTCAAACTTCTAACTAACTCTAGTAGTATCTATACTACTCCCAAGTCCTCATAATACATCAAAGGGTAATGGTAAACCACTTTATAGATAAGGAATTCTAGGGTTCACTAGATATTCTAAACTTAGTGGTGTGTCTATATTCTCGTTGTATTCTTAATAGGTGTGCTACCATAATTATCATCATAATAATAGGGGTTCCTATATTCTAGCAGAAGGCTATTCTCAAAGAACTATTAGGGAAGTACATGAATCAAGCATGATGCATTATTCAGATAGAATGGATTGAAAGGAGAGCGAATCATAGTCAATTGTGGATGAGATCCTATACTCTATTCCTAGGTGCAGGCTTGTTCGGTACAATAACGTAACCGAGACAATATGCTCTCGACCTGCGTGGGCCACCACACCAACGTTCCCAAAATAAGCAAAATAGTTAGAAAATATTCCCCTTTCGTCCAATTTGGACACAAGGGAAAAATAATAATTTCGGGTCAAAGCGGGCTCCACATATGGGCTACTTTGCACCGAAAATTGTGCCAGGGGTAACGGTCTCTAAATAGGATAAATTATAGGTCAAACAAACTCTTAATGTCAGTACGAACTCAACGGTATATCCAAATATGGATTCCGGTGAGTCGAACATAATTTCGTCCAAAAAAGTCTACCGTGGGGCCCGCCAATAGGCGACTTGGTTAACCGTCTTAGAATTAAGTAAAATTTGTGTCACAGGACCAGCGCGATACCACGAGTCCAGTGGCACAAGTTTTGTCGTATTTTGACGAGCGTGCACTAAATGCGCAGGGCTTTTACAAAAGTTACGATACGGGAGATTTTTTGCGGATACGGGCTAATTCCGACGCGCACACGCGTCCAATTCAATTTCCGCGAAAGCCCACACATCCGGGTATACTGTGCGCACCTTCTGTTACACTCGGTACGCAACGGGGCGGTCCCGTTTGGCGGTGGCGCGCTCCGTATCACAAATTTTTGTGTTAGAAAAGTAGGTTTTTATGGGTTTTCATCCTAATTTAATTCTACACACAGCAAGTAATAATTTGTTGTAAATAACATAAATTAAAGTAGGTTAGGTGGTTTTCGCATAACAATAAGAAAAACCGAATTTGGATCTCTGTGGTGGGAGATACGAATCCGTGAACATAGGTAGTTACCGCAATTTTCTGCGATACCCAAAAGTTGTCGTTTTTTGCTAAGTTGGTTGCTGTTTTCGCTAGGTTTACATGCTGTTCGAGGTCATCTAATGCACAGATATTGAAGGGGGTTAAGTCGTGAACATACCGGTGAAGGCGGGGTCGAGTTTGGTCGAGCGGAGGGCACGGAAATCAGAGCATGAACACAGGTACGTCGCAGTCACTTTCTGCAGCGGTTTGTGTGCGGTCACGTGGTCACGGAGAGCGGCGGTCCAGGCGGCGGTGAACTCCGACGGATCAGACGGCTGGAGGCGGCAGCAGCTAGGGTTTAGATGGGAAGGGGCGATCTAGGGTAGGGTTTAAGAAAAGTAATATATATATATATATATATATATATATATATATATATAGAGAGAGAGAGAGAGAGAGAGAGAGAGAGAGAGGGAGAGAGAGAGAGAGATCGCGAGAGAGGGTGGGGGGTGGGTTGACCTGCACGGGTTTGGGGTGATGGGGTTGTAGCTGCTGCTTTATTTTCTAAAGGGTTTGGGGTTCTCGTGGGTTATTAGGTTTTAATATCCATTAGGATTTTATTTTCTAATTCTTTCTTTTTCTTTTCTTTCTTTTTCTTATTCTTTATTTTTTTCTAATTTCTATTTCTAATTTCTTTTCTATTCTTAATAAACTCTCTCTCTCTCTCTCTCTCTCTCTCTCTCTCTCTCTCTTTATATATATATATATATATATATATATATATATATATATATATATATATAATTCTAGAAATTATTATTAGCACATACAATAAATCTATCAACGGCCATAGGGTCTCCTACATGGAATAAATTAAGAAAAAATTACGGTTGCTCCATAAAATCTCCTAGATGCACAAACACCTAAAATAAAAAATTAAATAAATCATATTTCTTCTAATTAGCTCATAATTACTATAAATGACTGAATGAATTAATTAAAATTAATTAATACGATTTTTAGAATTAGGGGTTTTACAACCCATTCCAGGATAAAAATGGGAGCATGGTACTATGTATTTTATTTTGGGGCTTCCTCGTTCTCGAGGAGGTAAAGACGCAATTTGGGTCATCGTAGACATATTAACCAAATCAGCCAATTTCTTGCCATTTAAAGTGGGTACGTCTACGGAGAAGCTATCTGAGGTGTATGTGCGATGGATTGTCATATTGTACTAAGTTCCTGTGAGCATCATCTCGGATCAGAATAGTCACTTTATATCCCATTTCTGGAGGAGTTTACAGGCTAGCTTGGGCACTCATCTCAAGTTCAGTACCACATATCACCCCCAGACAGACGGACAGTCAGAGAGGACTATTCAGACTCTCGAGGATATGCTTAGCGCTTGTGTTTTGGATTTCAGAGGCTCTTGGGAAGATCATATTCACCTGGTAGACTTTGCTTAGAACAACTGCTACCATGCCAGTATCGAGATATCACCATTCGAGGCTATATATGGACGGATATGTCACACTCCTCTATCTTGGGATGATGTTGATATGAGAGTCTTGTTGGGACCGAAGATAATTATGGATTTAGCTGAGTAGGTAAAGCTTATCAGGGATAGACTTCGGGTGGCGCAGGACAGACATCAGTATTGGGCCGATAGCCACCGGAGACCTTTGGAGTTTGAGGTATAGATTTTGTTTATATTGCTTATGATTTTTTTTTGATTGAGTGTTAAGATTTTTTTTCTAGGTTGACGATCTGGTGTTCTTGCGTATTTCTCTGACACGGGTACTATTTGCTTTGGTGGAGGCGGGAAGCTTAGTCCACGGTACCTCGGACCCTTCAGTATTATTACGAGGGTCTGTGCAGTGGCCAACAGACTAGACTTGCCACATGCACTATAGAGAGTGCTTGATGTGTTCCATGTGTCGCGGCTGATATGGTACATAGTAGATCCAAGTCACGTATTGGATCACTCGAAGATCGAGGTGGGTCTGACTCTCAACTACCCAGAGCAGCCTGTGGAGATTCTGGATCGCAGGAAGAAGGTGTTTCGGAACCAGACAATTTCCTTGGTATGCGTCACGTGGAGGCATCAATCTCCGAGAGAGTCTACCTGGGAGAGGGGAGCCGAGTTGTTTGAGCGATACCCTTATCTTTTTGAGCCGTGAGGTATCATTCTTTCTTGCTTTCTGTGATTGCATGTTGTAGTATTAGTTCTTCCTTGAATTTCGAGGACAAAATTTTTCTAAGGAGGGTAGACTTGTCACAACCATATTTCTAGATGGGGGATATTTTGGTCATTTAGCATATTTATTATTGATGATTTAAATATTTATACTATGTGCTACTAATTATTATATTAAGTTTTGCTATTTAATTATTTATTAGTGGGCTTGCCTATGGTTATCTAGACATGTCATTAGTGGACCCATTAGTTGTCATGACAATTGAGCTCAACATCAGACTAAATCTATTAGACACTTTCCCTTAATTAATTAAGGAGATTAGATTAATTTATATTAGTTTAGAGACTTTCCAATATAACCCTTCCTAATTATTCCTTATAATTAACTAGTGGGGGTATATTAGGAAATTATTGTTGCTTGGAAAAGGGGAAAGAGGGGGCCGACCACCTATAGTGGGGTTCGTACTCTCTCTCCTCTTTATTTTATTTCATTCTAGATCCCCAATTTAGTTCATCCCCAATTTACTTTACCTCTCCACCAAATTCAACCTAATTACTCTTATTCTCTCTCAATTTCATCATCTAAGAAGCATTGGAGCTTGGATTGCAAAGAGAAATTAACAGGGAAAATTATGTCCTAATTGTGTCCATTAAGCATTTTATTGGGAATCCATCTTCTAATAGGTAAATTTTGAATCTACCCCATAATTTAGACTCTAATTCATGAATTTAGCCATTAGGAATCATCCCTTGGCTTAGAAAAACCCATAGATTAAAAACTAGGTTAATATGACTTGTATTATGGAATCTACATAGTAATTTGTGTCCAATTAGGAGGAATTCCGAGATTGACACATCAAGTCTGTTATGAGACCAATTAGATATAATTAGACTTAGATCAGGATTGTGAGACTAAGTACGTATCCATAATTGGACACAAGTAGAGCATATCATAGTATTTTGTGATACGGAGTGATACGTGGCTCATTTTTGAGGAATTTGTGTAAATGCTCTTCAATTCCTATTGTAACAAAAGTTGTATTAGTTATGAAATAGTATATTTGATATGTAAGATTGTGTATTGTGGTGTATTTTGGGTTTTGACTCTCATTTGTTTACATATCATATAGTATCTTGCAAATGCAGTATAAGTATTTGGTTTTTTGTCTCTATTATGTGTGTTGTATATATATGTATATAATTATATTAATATATATAGTTTGCTATATATATATATATATATATATATATATATAAAGGTTGTCCATTATGTGTT
Organism: Iris macrosiphon; assembly: GCA_036927795.1. Taxonomy (NCBI): domain Eukaryota; kingdom Viridiplantae; phylum Streptophyta; class Magnoliopsida; order Asparagales; family Iridaceae; genus Iris; species Iris macrosiphon. The sequence goes on from JAYESA010000008.1 coordinate 56,509,787, forward strand.
TTACTTGACAATGAAGTGGGGGGGAGCTCGAGTACTTCTTGTCAGTTGAAGCAGTTATGTATGCATATATGTGTGTGTATTAGATCATATGTGTTATAGCATGAGCAGGGAGTGTGTAATACCGTGTTTCGCTCAAGTGGACTTCCGATTCAAACGGCAAAAGTGCAATATCCCAACCCGCTTTTCTCAGGCGAGAATACTCGTTTGAGGCAAATGATATCCAGACTTGTCCCTACAGGAGTTTGGCTTAGGCTTTCAGAGGCTCGCTCGGAGTATCGCTCAACCGAGGCGAATCATCGCTAAGGTAGGTGGCTATGGTGAACTTGTCTTTGCTTAGCAAGCACACTTAAAATTTGGAACGATACATGCTAGTCGCAAGGTGAATCACCCCCCTGCATGCTAATAAGAATACAATGCACCTAGCTAAGGAAATAATCCCAACTTGTATTGCTTATGTTAGAACATAAAAATGAAACATTTCTTATATTCAGACCCTCGCATGCTACCTTTGCCTTGTGCAACTAGACCCTGCTATGCCTCGATAGAACGATATGTATATACTCTTCTTAGTGCATTGTTAACTTGTTTATACTGCACAACCCTAGACTATGTCGCTCGTTAAGTCTCTTTACGATTTTACTCCTCGGCATACCTTCGGGCCCGAGTGAACGTGGATGCTTAAGTTTTCCTTATGAAAGCATGCTTGCCTACTTGTGTAGTTTATACACATTGCCTCATTGAATGTTTTCTACACAAAATACCATGCCACAATCAAGAACACTATCATGTATCATGCATGCATTCGAGTTAGCCAGAAGACTATCTAATAGTCCTTTTGTACGATATGAACCTGTAAGTATCCGGGACCGTTAGGTCGCCAAGGCAGTCCCCGCAATAGGAGAATGCATCAAGGCAAGTTTGTATCTGAATGGAAAGCATGTTAAGTTTACATCTGAACGAGAATCATGTCAAGCAAAGAAAGATTCACAGCTCGAGGAGCAAATGCTCGGTTCAGAATAAAGAATCATGGATTATCATATCAAGTTATGGATTTGGATGAGCCAAGACTACGTGTCGCAGACAACCTGTGCACATGGGTATGAATTGGTTCCGCGGACGATTGTTGAGGCATTGGGACCGATCCGATTCGGACAGAAAGTATAGAATAATCAGTATATTAGGGGAGGAAATGGCAAGCAGCGGGGATCGCTACCTCTGTTGTATTATATTTTTATTCCGTGATTATAAATCGTCCTTTATGGATATGCCAGCGACAATCGTTCATATAGATAAGTTATCCTCGCTTAGCGGCTATCCGCGTGCGAGTTATTGTATCGCATCAAGAATTTGAATATGCTAAATATTATGAATATGAAATACTTGTACGTATGGAACACTTCAGCATCATATGCAACACACCTGATATTATGTGTAACTCGTGCACCCGATATAAATCTCGCATTGAAACACTTGTATTTGCATATGTTAATGCCCCTGAATATTTATACGTGATTGTGCTTGAATTAACTTGGTTTGCCTTGGACAGGGAAGGACAAATGGTAAGTTGGTAAGTCTCGCCGTGTTTTCTCCTATATCGCACGGCGCACTGCCATACGAGTTAGGCTATTCAATATATGCCATGAAATTGATCCTAAGGCAAAACTTGAAAGACAATATAATAGTTGGTGCACGGAACCTATATTATGTGTTTGGATTTTTTGAGCGGGCGAGTAGCCTCCCCATCATTACATTCGTGTACTGATAATCCACCAGGTTGTTTGCAGGGTACGGGAGAACCACGTTCGATGCAGATGCCTCCTTCGTGCATGCTAAGGTATGGAGTTCACTCTGGAGCCTTGGAGCGTTGCAATCCAGAAATAAAGCATATATATAAGACATAATATTGAACATCTTCTGTACATCATTCCATAAATATAGCCACTTGGCACGCTTTTACTATTTCAGAGAGAGAGGCTTGAGCGACTTGTAAACTTGGCTATGCGCTGCCTGTAACATTGTTTATATCAATAAAATCTTGATTTACTTCTACTTGTGTTATTCAATGCTTCCGCAATTGTCGACTCAGTGAACTTGTTACCAAATCGCTGATGCATTTCTAATTCCGCTGCACTCGGACAATCTGTACGACTCTGTGGCTTAGACCTGTTACCGCTAGCTAATGAACCACGGCCTTGCACGGTCGTGGCTCACGCTCGTGCGACATCACGCCCAGATGGGTCAAGTGATCGTCCCGCAGGAGTGCTGGCGCAGTGATTCTCGCGTAGCGGGGACAGTCGATTTTCTTGCGGGAGATCGGGGCATGACAGAATGTATCAGAGCTTGGCTATACGCCTTTGGACTTTGTTTCTATTTTCTCAGTTTCGAAAGCTCATTTGTGGGTTATGCACACTCTCTCTCAATGTCCCAAATAAAATCTTCCAACAATGAGTCTAAATACTTTCAAAAGTGCATTTGAATGATGTGATTGCTTATACAAAATCGTGTTGCAAGGGCCTTTGTGCGAACATGTGCTAGTCCTTTTGGGATTAGATTCGTGATAGACTTGCGACTTATGTGCAAACCCGAATTGCCTATACATGTTTGCCCAACTGGTTAGTACGAAATCGAATATTGTCCCAAACGATTAGCTTTGCACACAGCCTTTCGACTAAATTGTGTAGAGTTTCGCGTGCCAAGACCCTTTGGTGCAAGCTAAGTTGCCACGAATTGGGCTATCATTGTAAACCCCCTCAATTTATTCTGTAGATAGTTAGAGTGGGCCAGGAAAATTTTTATAGAAAATATTGAGGTTTAGAGTAGAGTATATTTACCTGGAGTTTTAATCCAATTAATTTAAACATTGGCACACCCTATCTTTGTCTAATTATTCGGAGCCCATTTTCAGCCCATAAATTTTGTACAAATATTGAACACTCGACTCAACTCGCCAAATTAGGCACTGGACTTGTCTGACTGTTAAAATCAACTTTCGTGCGCTCTAAATTAATTGCGCAATATTCCGAAAATCGTAAACCGTATTTTATTCCGTGTCATACACCTGTGTCGTTACCCTCGATTTTTGGGTACCAACTTAACCCGTTGAGCCGGACCAACTAAAGGGTCCAAGACCGACTATAAGCCCCCACCATTTTTGGCCTTTGCGCCGTTTCCAGATTTTGACCCCGCGGGCCCCAATTAAATTAAATTTGCGGGACGCGTTATCGTTACTTAAATCAGAGATTTAACAACCTTGTAAATTCTATGTTAATATTAAATTAATCCCAATGCCCTTCAAATTTGACCCGCGCCTAACGCGCAATGCCCCCTCACTATGACAATTTTAAATATATTTTTCTCCGTAATTTTTGCGTCATTTTATGTGTCCATGCAAATTCCCGAATTTACGGGGGCTTATTTGAAATTATTGAATTGTTGGCAACACCTCATTGGTCATAATTATTTGTAGGGTCCCAAAATGGGGTCCCAAACCCAATTCCCTCATGAAAAAATCCCACCCCTATTCATATTAAATCCCAACCATTCATTTTTCCTAGGAGAATCACCACCACACATTCTAACCTACACATCCCCCTATAAAGTAACATTTTCTCCCCCCACCCTCAACACTCCACCGGCCCTAATCCCAACACTACGCTCTCTCCTCCTCCATTTATTACTCCCCATGCAAAGCTTCTTCTTCATTCTTCATTCTTCATTATTCTTCTCTTCCTCCCTCCTTCCTCCTCCCATTTGAACCCACCTGACCGGAGACTCCGACCCCGACCTCCGGCCACGTCGGCCGCCGACGTAGCCACCTCCACTGCAGCAGCACTCCCCCGCGCTGCTGTGCGTCCCCCTCCGGCGAAGCTCGCTGCAGCGGCCCTTTCTCCCCAGCTCGCGTGCGCCCCGCCGCCGGCCTGAGATCCCCCGCCTCTGGACGTCGATCCTCCCCCGCTGAAGCATCCCGCCGGTTGCGGAACGTTTCCACGCAGCAGCGTACCCCCAGCTCCGTGCGCCCCCGCCGGCGCCGACCTTCGCTTCTCCGCGCGGGCGACCCCGCTTCGGTGCACAGCCACCCCCGCGCTGGGCAGAGCCGTCCCCCGCTCCGGACTCCTCCCTATCCGACCACTACCAGCCTACACTACCACCTCCGTCACCACCACCTTCGGCCACCTTCGTCGGACGTACTCCGACGACACCGTCGAGGTCGACTCCTCCTCTCTTTCATTTTAATTCTAGACTTCTTTATGATTTGTAAATAGGGATTTCTTACATAGGTTTAGGTGTTATCAATAACTAGGGCTTAGTTTATATTGAGGTATATGTTGTAGTGTTTTGGATATGCATGTTTGTATGAAAGAAAGTTAGGGTTAGTTACATGCTACATGGTCTCTATGGGTGGGAATAATGCAAATGTGTTTGAGGTTCATTGAGTGTTAAGTGTGAGATCTTAAGTTAATACTCACCTTATTTTCATATTATGTATATATTGATGACGAGTAGTTTAATTTAATATAAAGATGATGAAATACCAATGAATATTGAAGAGCCGGTGATTGATAGTGTAGTAGTGTGTAATATTTAACCAATAGCCATATAATGAGTAATGATGGAAATTGATGGACATGATTGCGTAGTAGTTTTGTTGAGAAATGGGAAGGGTTGAATATGTTTAAAGGTTTAGAAAAATAATAATTATTTAAATCAAGCATTTACGGTTTAAGTAGAAAATGGATTAAGGTTATGATATACATGAAAAAGGAGAACAAGTGAATTATTACAGAATGGGTATTATATCGGATCACGAGGCAAAGAATTGAGGACGGGGAATGTTTAGATAATATTTGAGACTGAGTCTAGTGTAGCTGTGTGTAGCACACCGTCGGTCTTAAGTAGATTATTAATTCAGATTTGTATCTCTTCTCTAGGTATTGCGGGACCCGAGGACTTGGACGCAGTACCCGATCCCCGTCATCAGCAGCCGCACGCAGGCAAGTGTACCTTGCCACCCAGTATTTTAGATTACAATGTTGTTTTCTTATTGTACATTGTGCGCGTATTTACGTTGATGTTCGATATTCCGTGTCCGGTTCACAACCGGGTGTTGACTTTCGACTTAACGACCTAGGATTATTACTGATGTTCCATAGTACCTCGATGTACGTACCTGAGTACATCGATACCCCAGGACACAATTATACACTGTGTTCGTGCCAGATTCCTGTATCCTGATACTGACATCATAACCAGAGACTGGGACGACCTTAGGGTCGCGTCTGTTGAGTTAACTTCTGTGTATGTCAAGACTGTAGTTAGAGGTTCAGGTTCAACGCACAATCGTTGACCGCTTGGGAAGGGGGAAGACAGTTACTAGACGTTTGGGCTACTCTGCACGCGCTTATATATATGTAGTATTTTCTAGTGATACCTGTTTCTAGTGTAGCCTGTTTCACCCGTGTGACTCTTTGCCCGGAGCTGCGGTACGTGCCGTGTGTTTTCGTGTCTGGAGCTACGGTTTTATTTTGGACAGCCCACGCGTCGAACATTGTCTTTAAACTGTGTCACACTAGTTGGTTATGATAGAGTACCCTGTCGTGCACTTGTACTTTCTGTTTACTTGGCATATTTTATTTTTGTACCTTGTTACGTCCCTCTGAGGACATGGTTCCCTGCCAGTTTTGCAGCATAGACGATTACGGAGCACTTGGAGATACTGATGGAGTGTTATATCTTGCGAGCATGGTACCAGGTACTCACATTATATCTACCGGCATTATGGTTATTTTACATTGATTATTCATTTGCTGTTGTAGCCTAGTTTTTTATAGACTCATACTTATTCTCGAGTCTATTCGAGTTCGTGTGTTATTGGGCGGCCGACTCTAGCATATATAGCTCTTTCTTGTTTACTGTTGTACATTGTGGATTGAGACATAGAGGTTTACATTTATGGAAGATTCTAGATAGTGCCCTTTATATTACAGCTTATACGTATTCGAGTCAGACCAAAGTCTGGTCGAATGCGTAGCTGGCGTGTCACGTATTCCTGGGCCTACGTATTTTGGGACTGGGGCGTGACAATCGTTCAGGAATAAGACAAGTCAGTCTTAGAATGCCAACCGATAGAATATTCTCGGATTTATCGCTTAGGCGAATATAGAAAATCATGTTTGGATTTTGAGAGATAGCTCGAAACAATATTTTGTGTCAGAAGATACAAATTAAAAATAGTTGCTTAGATGACTATCGAATATGGATTTGATTGGATGACTCAATTTCGAGTGGTGTTTAATCATTTAGAAATGTCCGAACGGATTCATAAGCCTCGTGCGATAGTTTGATTGAACGATTTCAAAATATCTTGAATAAATGATAAGGCTTATATCAAATTAGGATTCCCAAAAATGGAAATCGATATCTCGTTAAGGAAACTTATTGGAAACTTGGAGGATTGTGCGAGCTACTTCGGATTGAAATTAACGAACTGAACTTGAATACTATATCGCTCGAATAAAAATTAGCCCAAAATGAATATTGTGTTTCGAAGAAAGAGATGAACAAAAATAGATTTTTGCTTGGAGTTGGAAGAACGGTCTCGAAATCAAGTTTAAAATGATAACTCTCGAAATCAGTCCCAACGAGAACGGTTATCCTGCGGGAGCGCCGGCGTGGTAATTTCACGTACGGCGGGGATGATCGAACTCACGGGAATATGTCGATGATTATTCCAATTGAACTCGAAGAATAAAATGTATCAAAATTTGAATGGGCTTAGACGATTTACCAAACGGTAACATTGAAGTTGATGATTTTGCTAGACGAACTAAAATTACTGCATAAACGAACTTGACTTGATGGATGATAAGATGTCTCGATCGTGTCAAAGATAACCATAACATTTAAACGTTCTTGTCTTGTACGAGAGTAACTCTATGCTCGTACATGCGTCACACTCAGATTAGGATGATTATCCATCGGGAGCGTTGGCGTGGTGATCTCACGTCCAACGAGGGTGATCGAACTTGCGGGAGACCGGAGCGTGACAACCAATAGATCGTCTTAACTTTTGGTTCGACATGATAAGACAAATTTAGAATGCAATTGAATCAAAAATATTTTATGGATAAGTTAGCCTAGAACCTGGAATAAAAATTACTCTTGATCGTTTCATAAACGGATACGTAAATCGGGTTAAACGAATTTGAGTTATAATTAAAAAGGGCTTGGAATCGAATCTTGGCTTGGTGGACTTGAAATGGATAAGGATTATATCAAAGACATGTTTGGAGGGATAAACTATATAAATCACTAGGCTTGTCCTGTAATTGGATATACTATGGATTTTACTGAACGGACTAGTCCCCTATGCAAATTTATAATGGTTTAACCCTAGGAATTGGGGCGAGCATCGTGCGACAAATTTGCACGATAGCTTGAGTGCTTGAACCTGTACCTATGACCTTGTGAGCTTACTTAGTAATTAGTCAGACGACCCTATGCCGAGTGAATGAACCTGTGTACAAACTTTATCAATTGCTTGAATAAGCTATAGAACTGGGGCAGCAAGACTTAGGGTTAGACTTGAAACGATAACGTGTGCAAAAGTTTGACACGAACGGATGGACGCTAGTCAGTAAACCGGATAGATCGTGCTTAACGGTAGTGCAAAATGCTTGAATTGAGTTGGATGAAAAATGATATGGAATTGGATTTGGTATTATCGGAAGTATCCTTATGATTCATAAGACGAACCCTTAAGATCTTCATAAGTAACTTGTCCGATTTTACTATCTCTAAGTTTGGTTGAATACATATGTTTGAGGGATGCCTTGAATGTGTGCATGATCCAAGACTCAAAGAGATGTGAAACTCGAGTACTAAGACTTCGCGATCGCTAAGTCAGTTGACATGCAAGTATTTAAAGTGCTTCGAATATGTGCAAGATCCAGACTTGCGATATGCCGATCTCGATGCTAGTGCAAGTGAATATTCACCTGAACAAGTATAATGACTTGTATAAGTTTGCCTCAGCCTTAGATCGCTATCTAATATCGATCAAAATGTTCCACGCATTAAGCAACATGTCCCACATTAAGGCACAAATAAGACTGACTAAGCATACACGCAACACGACGTAAGAATCGAATAGGAGAATATGTTCAAATTGGATCTAATGGTACCAATTGCTACACTTGGGATAAATTCCATAATATGATAGAACGACTTGCCCTCAAGAAGTCTCAAGGACGAGGCTTTTTCTGAGTGGTGTATGATGTAATACCCCGTTCCGCTCAAGCGGACTGCCAGTTCAAACGGCAAAAGTGCAATGTCCCAACCCGCTTTGCTCAGGCAAGAATACTCGTTTGAGGCAAAGGATATCCAGACTTGTCCCTACAGGAGTTCGGCTTAGGCTTTCAGAGGCTCGCTCAGAGTATCGCTTAACCGAGGAGAATCATCGCTAAGGTGGGTGGCTACGGTGAACATGTCTTTGCTTAGCCAGCACACTTAAAATATGGAAAGATATATGCTAGTCGCTAGGTGAATCACCCCCTGTATGCTGATAATAATACAATACACCTAGCTAAGGGAATAATCCCAACTTGTATTGCTTATGTTAGAACATGGAAATGAAATGTTGCTTATATTCAGACCCTCGCATACTACCTTCGCCTTGTGCAACTGGACCCTGCTATGTCTCGATAGAACGATATGTATATACTCTTCTTAGTACACTATTCACTTGTTTACACTGTACGACCCTAGACTATGTTGCTCGTTAAGTCCCTTTATGATTTTACTCCTCGGCTTACCTTCGGGCCCGAGCGAACGTGGATGCTTAAGTTTTTCTTATGAATGCATGCTTTCCTGCTTGTGTAGTTTATACACATTGCCTCATTGAATGTTTGCTACAGGAAATACCATGCCACAATCAAGGATACTATCGTGTATCGTGCATGCATTTGAGTTAGCCAGAAGACTATCAAATAGTCCTTTTGTGCGATATGAACTTGTAAGTATCCGGGACCGTTAGGTCGCCAAGCCAGTCCCCGCACTAGGGGAATGCATCAAGGCAAGTTTGTATCTGAATGGAAAGCATGTTAAGTTTATATCTGAATGAGAATCATGTCAAGCAAAGAAAGATTCACAGCTCGTGGAGCAAATGCTCAATTCAAAACAAAGAATCATGGATTATCATATCAAGTTATGGATTTGGATAAGCCAAGGCTGTGTGTCACGAACAACCTGTGCACAGGGGTATGAATTTGTTCCGCGGACGGTTGCCGGGGCACTGGTACCGATCCGATCCGGACGGAAAGTGTGGAATAATCAGTATGTTAGAGTAGGAAATGGCATGCAGCCGGGATCGCTACCTGCGTTGTATTCCATTTTTATCCCGTGATTATAAATCATTCTTTATGGCTATGCCAGCGACAATCGTTCATATAGATAAGTCATCCTCGCTTAGCGGCTATCCGCATGCGAGTCATTGTATCGCATCAAGAATCTGAATCTGCTAAACGATATGAATATGAAACACTTGTACATATGGAACACTTCAGCATCATATGCAACACACCTGATATTATGTGTAACTCGTGCACCCGATATGAATCTAGTACTGAAATACTTGTATTTGCATATGTTATTGCCCCTGAATGTTTATACGTGATTGTGCTTGAATTAACTTGGTTTGCCTTGGACAGGGAAGGACAAATGGTAAGTTGAGAAGTCTCGTCGTATTTTCTCCTATATCGCACAGCGCACTGCCACACGAGTTAGGCTATTCAATATATGCCATAAAATTGATCCTAAGGCAAAACTTGAAAGACAACATAATAGTTGGTGAACAGAACCTATATTATGTGTTTGAATTTGTCGAGCGGGCGAGTAGCCTCCCCATCAGTGCATTCATGTACTGATAATCCACCAGGTTGTTTGCAGGGTACGGAAGAACCACGTTCGGTGCAGATGCCTCCTTCATGCATGCTAAGGCATGGATTTCACTTTGGAGCCTTAGAGCGTTGCCATCCATAAATGAAGCATATATACAAGACATAATATTGAACATCGCCTGTACATAATTCCACAAATATAGCCACTTGGCATGCTTTTTCTATTTCAGAGAGAGAGGCTTGAGCGACTTGTAAACTTGGCTATGCACTGCCTAAAATATTGTTTATATCAATAAAAGCTTGATTTACTTCTACTTGTGTTATTCAATGCTTCCGCTATTGTCGACTCATTGAACTTGTTACCAAATCGCCGATGCGTTTCTAATTTTGCTGCACTCGGACAATCTGTACGACTCTGTGGCTTAGATCTTTTACCGCCAGCTAATGAACCACGGCCTTACACGGGCGCGGCTCACGCTCGGGCGACATCACGCCCAGATGGGTCAAGCGATCGTCCCGCGGGAGCGCTGGCCCGGTGATTCTCGTCTAGCGGGGACGGTCGATTTGCCTGCGGGAGATCGGGACATGACAAAGTGAGGAAGAGCTGGGGGTTCAGTTAGTGAGGGTTAGTGTAGTCCAGTTAGTGATTGTGTGCTCTGGAAGGGTACAGTGTGGTAGAAAAGTCAGGTTTCAAGAGTAACAACAAGATGCAGCAGCAACATACAAGATACAACAACAATAGCAACAAGATGCAGCCACAGTAACAGCAAGATGCAGTAGCAGTAGCAGCAAGATGCAGCAATAGTGGAAGCAAGAATGCAGCAGCAGTAACAACAAGATGTAATAGCAGTAGTAGTTGCTGTTGGTGATGGCAATAGGGAAGTCTGATACCAAGTAGGTGGTTGTGTAGGAGCATAAGCATTAACACCCTTATGTGTGTGTGTGTGTGTGTGTGTGTGTGTGTGTGTGTGTGTATATATATATATATATATATATATATATATATATATATATATATATATATATATATATATATATATATATATGATGTTAGTTATGTACTTGGACAGGAAGGGGCCAAGTATCATAGCTTCACATATCCTAACAGGGTAACTCTGTTAATTGGGTGCATGTATATTGTATCAGTGAATGAATGACAGATGAGAGAGTCCAAGTGCAAGATACAATATTGGTATCAAGATATTGCTACCATGATGAGAGTTGGTATTAGGGGTGTATCAAGATAAAAGGCTATGAGGTAAGTTAAGTACTAGTATATAGTTAAAGTAAGTTTTATATAGTTAAGGAAATGAGTTATAGGCAAATACTAGGAGATATGTTATATTAAGTTATATACATATTGTATATTATATACATTATAGTATATTAGCTAGTGTTGGTTAATATTAGCTAGTATTTTATATTTATTACATTTTTAGCTCATTTATTATTCTTTACACCCATTGACATGATATTCATATTTTGGTGTGTGTGCCACCAGCTCGGATACCGAGATATATCATTTGCACAGGACCACAAGCGAGTAGATTCTCTGATAGTTTCCGTATTTAATAGCGTCTATGATTCACGTACTTAGTATTGAGATATTTTATTCTTGACACGATGGTTTCAGGGATTGGTATACGTGAATCTTGGTCATGAGATATTATTGTCGTAGTTATTCAGTGATCACCGTATCGTGCTCGTAATTACTCTGTGATTACCGTGATATCTTAGTTATTATATAGACCGTGATCATAGTACATGATATTATAGATCGTACAGTGTGATATATATTTTATAACTGTAGAAGTATGAAAAATCTTTATATTTATGCGCCCGAGCAGCCATGCGCCTAAGGGCCTAATTCAATAAAAGTTAGGACGCATACAACGTTGGAGGCATCCACGAGGCAGTGATCCTCCAGATCAGGCAATATTCGACCAAAGATAGTGCTTCCAAGGTAAAAGAGGAGGCCCCATAAGACTCTCTATGTGGCACACAATATATCTTCGTCAAAGAGGCACATGCAATGATCATAATGACATGTGGCATGGATTTTAGATACAGGAAAGCTAGCCGCAGGGTTTTACTTCCATCAGTCACAACTTTAATGAATCTGACAACATTAATTATTCTATAAAATTCCTCGTATTCGGTGAAGACGACGAGCGTTAGTGCTTACGTCATAGAGTCATGATTGCTTTTGTCTGTATACAACTGTACAATGCACGTGTGTACAAGACCAAGCTCTATATGCTCTCCATGCGCCATGACTCCCTCAAAAGAACAACCAAAGCTGCGGAGAAGCCACATGCGGCCTGAGCTAACAAAGTCACAGAGACGCCACATGCGGCCAGAACAAAGAAGTCGCAGAGAAGCTACACGCTGCTTGAGCTAACAAAGTCGCAGAGACGCCATATGTGGCTAGGACAAAGAAGCTGCAGAGAAGCTACATGCAGCCTAAGCTACCAAAGCCGCAGTGACCCCACATGCAGCTAGAAAAAAGAAGCCATAGAGAACCTATATGCGGCCGGGTCAAACGAAAGATCAAGGAGCCGCATAGTATACTATCTGTGTCCTTAACAACCACATAGCAGGGAGGGCGCATAAAATCCCAAGACACTAATTCTGATGTCTGTTAGAAGCTCTGACACATCACTCATCACTCTGACGCTCCAAGACTCGTGATGATGATGACTCAAAAAAATATAACAAGTCACATCAGTGCATTAATTACTTCGACAAACGTGCCATGCAACATGTTCCCTCGTATGCGGCTACGCCCCATGCGTCCATAACGCCATATGGCCTCGCCAATATGCGGCCAAATTGTCCATCGACCAAGGCCAGACGAGAGTTTTCATTCGGCCACAACGACATGAGGCCTCACCAATATGCGTCCAAAGTGTCAATCGACCAAGGCCAGATGAGAGTTTGTATGCAGCTACAATGCCATACGGCCTTGCCAATATGCAGCCAAATTGTCCATCAACCAAACCAGATGAGAGTTTGCATACGGCCTCACCAACATGCAGAGCGTCTAGACGACAAAAGGCCAAACGAGAGCTCATATGCGACTACGACAATATGCGGCCAAGTTGCTATGCGGCCTCCAACTTACAAGATTTTTCTGTTATAACTGTAGAGATCTTCGTACAGTTGGTACTGACTAAGGGTCCAGCTGACCAAGTCACGTACACAATGGGTTAAAAATAACCCCGAGATCTCTTCAACATCATATCTCTACCAAGACTACGGGGAGCATTATGCGACCACCAAACAGAGGCATATGCGACACCCATAGCCCATCAGTACGATAGCTATAAATAGGAGCAACTTGAACGTTTTAAGGGCTGGCTGGCTTTTTTTTTCTGCTTCAAAGAGAAATTATACCACCCCCGGCCAATACAGAGAGAGAGAGAGAGAGCATACCGTGACGAGCAAAGAGAGGATGTAAGATTCCGCATCCTGCATCAGATCATCCATGGAGTAAATGAGATGCCCTAGCACTCCTTGTTCATCCACAAACCCCAGATCAAAAAATATTATACTTAGATTGTCTGCCCAGGACCTTATTATACTTTCTTTTATTTGTTAATTAAATTAAGCTCTTCTAGTGTCATGCCCCATTCCCAAAATATGTAGGATCAGGAATACGTGACACGCCAGCTACGCAATCGACCAGACTCTGGTCTGACTCGATTACGTATAAGCTGTAAAATATAACGGGCACTATCTAGATATCCCATAAATATAAACCTCTATGTCTCAATTCATAATGTACATCAGTATACAAGAAAGAGCTATATGTGCTAAAGTCGGTAGCCCAATAACACACAAACTCGAGTAGACTCGAAAAGAGATGAGTCTACAAAAACTAGGCTACAACAGCAGATGAATAATAAATATAAATAAAGTAAACACAATGCCGGTAGAATGATATGAGTACCTGGTATAATGCCCGCAAGACATGCCACTACGTCAGCAACTCTAAATGCTCCGCAATCGTCTATGCTGCAAAACTGGCAGAGAACTAGGTCCTCAGAGGGACGTAACAAGGTACAAAAATACAGCATGCCAAAGTACAACAGAAAGTACAAGTGCAACGACGGTGTAGTCTAGCATAACCAACTAAGTGAGACACAGTTTGAAGACAATGTTCGACGCGTGGGCTATCCAAAATAAAACCGTAGCTCCGGACACGGAGACACACGGAACGTACCACAGCTCCAGGCAAAGAGTCACACGGGTGATAAAACTACACTAGATACATGATCACTACAGAAATAGTACATATACATATATAAGCGTGTACAGAGGAGCCCAAACGTCGAGTAACTTTTTTCCCTATCCCAAGCAGTCGACAATTGTGCGTTGAACCTGAACCTCTATCTAACAGTCTCGTCACACAGAAATAACTCAACAGACGCGACCCTAACGTCGTCCCAGTCCCCGGTCATGATGTCAGTATCAGGATACAGGAAATCTAGCACGATAACATTGTATGAATGTGTCCTGGGGTGACGATATACTCAGGTACGTACATCGAGGTGTTACGAACATCTAATATTTGTTACATGATATTACGACGAACGTCTTTACCGGGTTGTGATCCGGACACGAAGCAACAATCTAAAATAAACACGCGCACAGTGTACATAATGAAATAATAAATATCTGTAACTGAAATACAGGGTGGCAAGGTACACTTGTCTGCGTCCGGCTGTGATGACGGGGATCCGGTACAACGTCCAAGTCCGCGGGTCCCGCAGTACCTAGAGAAGAGGTACAAACTACATTAATAAACTATCATGCGGCAAACAGGGATGTGAAACACGTCTATACATATGCTCAGACTCGGCTACAACTCACAGGGACAAGACGCTAGAGGGTTGACCAAGGTTGACCATTGGTACGTTATATCAAATCAAACTAGTCCTCTGTACAATATTATCAACCCAATCCTCAATCCATCTATATTCATCACAATGTTCAGTAGTTCAAGTATGTGTAATCCTCACATTCCTCCTGGTATTCCCAGACATTATCCTGCACGTTTAATTTTTATCCTTGAAATAAATAATCACTAATTATCTAAACCCTCGATTATAGATACAGTCTGCAAATTATTTGAGCACCGCTCCCCAATAACATTATTATTATTTCTCAGTCCTTAATCACTGACTAATGGTTTGACTTTACACACTATTTCACAATCAATCTCCTGCTCCTCAATGTCCATTAATGTTTTAATATCACAACATTATTTTACAACCATTTAACTCTACTCATCAACAATAATCAATTGCATAAAATGAATAAATAACTCTTTAAGAAATCTCTTATGACATTTTTACCCTAAACCTGTTATATTTAACATTTTAATCATCAAGCAGACATTTCGTCCCATCAAACAATAAAATTTATTGCATTCACTTACCCTCAATTTTATGTAATAACCCTAACATCTCTACTTAACATTTAACCATAAATTTCCCATTAAACATACGAAATAAATCCTATAATCTCACATATGCATAGTTAACAAATATATATATTTGTATTCCTCACTGACTTTGTCACTAGTAATCAAATCCTCGAGATAATTAACAACTTAACGATATCACCACCCCTTTACCATAAATTGCCTGCTCGTCAAATAATTAAATTGCATATAAAACGATGTAATAAAACCCTAAATCTTGATGCATTCAACCCTAAAACTCATATAGCATATTGCAATCCGCTGTGAACAAAATTTTATTATCACCTTGAGGCTCTCGATGTCGCCGGGGACGACCTCGTGCTCGAGCCTCGAGTACTCCCCTCGGTGTTCTCCCGGATCACGACGATGTCCACGCTCTCGTGCCTCGTTCGGAGCCCTTCTAGGTTGAAACAGTGGACGAGCGAAGCGTAGAGGTCGAGCCCCTTTGTAAACTCCCTCACCCAAAATAGGTATTTGTGTATATTTTATATTATTATATTTATTATAGATGTTGAATTTATTTAGAGTATTCTCTTAGTTAATTAGAAAATAATTTTTTTTAGTATATTTACTTATATAAATATTTATTTAGAATTATTTTTAGGCTATTTTAGATTATTGGGATTTTTCCATAAATTTTAGTTAATTAAAAACTAGTAACACTAATTTTTGAGGACTTTAAAGAATTTATTTTATATTCAAACTTAATTAAAAATATCCCAAAATTTTATTTTAGGTTCTAAATAATAAAATATATTTTCTAGAATTTTTTTATTATTTTTAGCATTTATTTTGAGTTTATTATGAAAAACTGAATTAAAAACTAATTTCTGAAAAAGAAAACCCCAAAAGTAATTAATTCTGCCCAGTCAGCAAACAGGGGGCCCACCTGTCAGCCTCCAGTAGTGAACAGTGCCGGGCCCGCCTGTCAGTGACTGTTGAGTGGGTGCGAGCCGAGCCGAGCCGAGCCGAGCCGCGTCAGTGCCTGACCGTCCGATCTGAGCGGGCAGCCCTGGATTGCTGCCACATGGCGCGCTGTGAGCCGCGGCTGCACTTTCTCTCTCATCTATATATATATATAATAGTTTAGATATTAATTTCTAGGGTTTTTTTCTTTAGCCGATTTTTGGAGAATTGTCATCTAGGGTTCCTTCATCTTCTAGAAGCCATTGCGCATAGCTCCGGACTCCAAACGAGGTCTAGTTTTTTTTGTTAGAACGATAATGAGGTTAGCTTTCTGATTATAATTTTTTTCTAAATTATTAGTATTAAATTCTGTAAAATTCGTAGAGCACAGTATGTCCGAAAATAGACGTATTTTGATGTTTTCGCAATTTCGGGGGAACTCGGAATCAAAATCATGAACCGTTTAAAGTTTTGGAAAGCTAATGTCGAGATCATCGACACATATTTTTCCCAAAATTTAATACGAAGTATTTATATACTTTTAGTTCTATAGAACTTCAAGGTTAGAATTTAACCATCGGTGTACAATACAAAATTTGTATGTGCCATAATTCCCAAATAAATTTGAATTTGGACGAGCTGTAAATTCCAGCATGTTTTTGACGCTAAAATCTACAGGAAATAATGCATGAAAGTTGAGTTTGTGTCGGTTGACTTTTTGGTCAACAGATCGCTTCGATTTGCGTGCCATGAGTCTCGACTTGATAAACTTCAGTTTCTTTGGACAAAATTTAGGAATTAACATAAAAATCAGAATAATAAGATTAAAATAGGATTTTAGAGTAATTATTCCAGAATTAAATAAATTAAAATAAATTATCTTTTGACGTGATAAATTTGTAATACATAGGCTATTTGGACTGTGACTTGGACTCTAATTCATACCAGCAACAGGACCCCAGGCAAGATACCTTGCCAAATTATTTATAGTACTTTTCATGCTATTTATATTTATTTTTATTTATTTCATTTCTGTATAATTCTTGCATGTGTAGTTTTTCTCCAGTCATTACTATGTATTAGATATGTTGGACTGTGTAGTTTTTCTTTTATTTACAGTACTTTGCATGCTATTTATATTTCTTTTAATTATTTACAGTAGTTTTTCTCCAGTCATTACTATTTGGACTGTGTAGTTTTTCTCCAGTCAACAACAAGACACTTAGTATCATGGAAGGACAATCATTAGGCGTATGGGCTTTTAACCACTCTGGTAAACCGTAGTATATAGTTCGCACTACGGGCGTGTGTCGCGCTGGTCGCTACCCAGAGGTATGTCGATTTCTGTAGATTCGCGCTGGTCGCTACCCCAGAGGTATGTCGATTTCTGATGTTCTAGACGGGTGTGTGAGTTATGAGGCTTAGATCGAGTAGACTACCCTTGCCCATACATCAAAAAGTTGTCCTCATTTGCATTCATATAGATTGTCTTGTACAGCGTACTTATCTATTTTCAAACCATATGCATGTTTACTGTATTCAAATTGGCTCGTATTTTCTGTATCTTGTTACGTCCCTCTGAGGACCTGGTGCTCTGCCAGGTGTATCAGCTCTTGAGTATTTGCAGGAGTACGGGCCCGGACCTGACGCATTATTTTCTGTCGAGGAGGTCTTACCTTCTGAGCATCGTTGATTTTCTGGCGATGGATTCTTTTAGCTGATGCACTTCTGTCTTCACATTATTTTACATTGGAGACTTTATACTCCTCTCTCATTTTAGTTTTGGATATAGTCATGGGTAGTGGATTTGTCTCCACCCGACTATTATTTTAGATATTTCAGACTCCTTATTCTAGTTTTGTATTTTTTTTCTATGACTTGTTTTGTGGATGAGATTAGCATATCTGTGACTTGTGACATTATATATACCACATGTGAGTTTATATTCATATTACAGCGTACGTATGGGTTAGCCGTTTCGGTTACGTCACTGTACCGAGCCGGCCTGCACCTAGGATTAGAATTTTAGATCTCATCCACACTTGACTATAACTTACCTTCCTTCCAACATGTCCTACTTAAGTTCTTGCATCCTGCTTGATTCATGTACTCTTCTTAATCCTTCGTCCATCTCTTGCAGAGAGATGAATTTGAATAACGGGCATGCAGCCACCGGGGACAACACGTCTCCAGGGGACGACGACCAACCACTAGGAGTGACCTCAACACCACCTCTTTCTCCCGGACCGGATGGACCGACTAGCAATCCAATTCCATCAACCCCCTCCACGATACCTAATGGGACTTTTCCAGCTCTACTAGCACCGCAAGATGGCCAAGCGCAGCTGTTCCAATTCTTTCAGATGATAATACAGGAACAGAGGCAGAAAGCAGCAGAGCAGAGGCTAGAATTTCTGGCAGCACTTGAGAGAATGGCTGCACTAGCCCCTATTCCAACCCAGGCACTAGTTTTAGTACCACAAGCTCGGGTTGGTTCAGTCAAGGACTTTGTGCAGATGGGCCCTAAGCTATATAAGGGCAAAGAGAATCCAAAGGAGACCACGAACTGGATTGCCAATACCAAGAAGTTGTTAGAGGCATCACAACTACCTACTGACCTATGGATGATAGGCGTGAGGACTTAGTTAGAAGGCAACGCACATCACTGGTGGGAATCAATGGAGCGCCAGTTGGGTACGCGTCAGACTTGGGAACAATTCTTGGAATGCTTTGAGAGAAAGTACTTCCCGGATACTGTAAGGGATGCATTGTACGATCAGTTCCTCCATCTAGAGCAAGGGGACAAGACGGTTGATGAGTATGACGCAGAATTTAGCCGTCTCAGTAAGTATGGCACAGTCCTAATACCTAATGACTTAAAGAAGGCTAAGTGGTTTCACCGTGGGGTGACTCGGGAGCTCCAGCACTACCCTAGCTCACAGTCCCGGATCTCTTATGTCGAGTTATTGACAGAAGCCAGGATTCAGGAGGCCATCAACAAGGGAAACGGAATTCAACTGAGAAGTCACCAAGGACCAGTAAGGATACAGCAAGGAGGACCCATTCGACACCCTTTGACACGCCAGCAACCAAATAGTGTCACACCATATCCAGCCAAGGGGCATCGTACTTGTAACTTTTATGGTATACCAGGTCATATTCATAGAGATTGTCGTCGTCGATTGGGATTGTGCATGGTATGTGGATCAAGTCACCATTAAGCTCGAGAATGTCCTTAGCAGAACCCGGGGTCTATGGCATTAAAATTAGGAACACCGCATACACCCTCAAGTATAGAAGACCAAAGGGACCCACCACTGCTTCTACAGTCTGCACAAATGGAGGGGACTAGACCCCAGTTGATCAACCAAAGACAAGGCCAAGCACTCATTATGACAAGTATGGGAGAGCAGACACAGGAAGCCGTAGATACAGGTACGACCTTTTAGTTATAATTGTCTTTGCATACTCATAAACCCATTGTGACACAAGCTCTTAGATGTACAAATAGCCGTAGAATTTTATATATGGTAGCTTAGCAGTTATGAGGATGTATGTATATTCTACCCAGATGGCATACACGCTATGCTAACGGATGACGTAAGTAGCAGTAGTAGTATTCTCCCCTATTTTATCTCGCCCTCTTGGGGTGACTCATCTTCTCCTTTTATATTCATTCCTTATCTCGTGCGTAACTCTTCCTATCATAGTCGTATCTTTCGTGCCATTATGAATTGTTTGATATCAACCTCACCCCTAATTTGTTAGTTAAACATAAATGTGTTAGTAATGCTTGATAACTAAGGATGAGTTCTTAATATGTAAATGCACTATAATAATATCTGTATTCTTTATTAGTTTAACCCTTAAGTAGCACCATGTAGCATAGTAGAAATTGTTAGATCACTTGAGCAAGATTATAGCCCTAATAGTTAGTCAAGACCTTAAGTGTCTCCCTAAAAACTTAGACTATGCCTAGGAAAGAGTTGAAGGCACTTGTTACGAACTGATGACTATGACAAATCGCTGGTGAGGTAGCGACAGTTGCAGCCAGCCGATTATGGTAGAATAGTCGAATTACTTGCAGCCATACTGGCCAGGTGGCGTGGCAGTATTAGACTATGATACTTGACGGTTATGGGAAAAGTCATAGTTATGAGATTTTAGACAGGTATCCCAAGATTCTCGACCCAATAAATGTATTTACCTAACAAACCTAGACAATAGCTTCAAAGAATGTGACTATTAGTAGAATCGTGTAAGTTGGGTAGTGTAGACGAGTTAGAGGATGATAGAATAGTGGATGGACAATAGATGAAAAAGTGTTAGAATGGCAGACCATGAGTTTAGGAGTCCTGCTAGACACCAATGTAGTGTAATAGCTATAGTGATCACTATGAATATGGGTTAGTGTCAATTTCTAGGATAAAATTGTTATAAGTTGGGTAGATTGTAAACTCCCTCACCCAAAATAGGTATTTGTGTATATTTTATATTATTATATTTATTATAGATGTTGAATTTATTTAGAGTATTCTCTTAGTTCATTAGAAAATAAATTTTTTTTAGTATATTTACTTATATAAATATTTATTTAGAATTATTTTTAGGCTATTTTAGATTATTGGGATTTTTCCATAAATTTTAGTTAATTAAAAACTAGTAACACTAATTTTTGAGGACTTTAAAGAATTTATTTTATGTCCAAACTTAACTAAAAATATCCCAAAATTTTATTTTAGGTTCTAAATAATAAAATATATTTTTTAGAATTTTTTGGGAATTTTTCGATTATTTTTAGCATTTATTTTGAATTAATAATGAAAAATTGAATTAAAAACTAATTTCTGAAAAAGAAAACCCAAAAAGTAATTAATTCTGCCCAGTCAGCAAACAGGGGCCCCACCTGTCAGCCTCCAGTAGTGAACAGTGCCGGGGACGCCTGTCAGTGACTGCTGAGTGGGTGCGAGCCGAGCCGAGCCGACCTCGAGCCGAGCCGAGTCAGAGTTCGACTCGGACTCAGCTGAGCCGAGCCGCGTCAGTGCCTGACCGTCCGATCTGAGCGGGCAGCCCTGGATTACTGCCACGTGGCACGCTGTGAGCCGCGGTTGCACTTTCTCTCTCCTCTATATATATATAATAGTTTAGATATTAATTTCTAGGGTTTTTTTCTTCAGCCGATTTTTGGAGAATTGTCATCTAGGGTTCCTTCATCTTCCAGAAGCCATTGCGCATAGCTCCAGACTCCAAACGAGGCCTAGTTTTTTTGTTATAACGATAATGAGGTTACATTTCTGATTATAATTTTTTTTTTCTAAATTATTAGTATTAAATTCTGGAAAATTCGTAGAGCACATCATGTCCGAAAATTAACGTATTTTGATGTTTTCGCAATTTCGGGAGAACCCGGAATCAGAATCACGAACCGTTTAAAGTTTCGGAAAGCTAACGTCGAATTCATCAAAATATATTTTTCCTAGAATTTAATTCGAAGTATTTACATACTATTAATTCTATAGAACTTCTAGGTTAGAATTTAACCATCGGTGCACAATACAAAATTTGTATGTGCCATAATTCCCAAACGAATTTGAATTCGGATGAGCTGTAAATTCTAGCATATTTTTGATGCTAAAATCTATAGGAAATAATGCATGAAAGTTTAGTTTGTGTTGGTAGACTTTTTGGTCAACAGATCGCCTCGATTTGCGTGCCATGAGTCTCGAGTTGATAAAATTTAGTTTCTTTGGACAAAATTTAGGAATTAACATAAAAATCAGAATAATAAGATTAAAATAGGAGTTTAGAGTAATTATTCCAGAATTAAATAAATTAAAATAAATTATCTTTTGACGTGATAAATTTGTAATACATATGCTATTTGGACTGTGACTTGGACTCTGATTCATACCAGCAGCAGGACCCCAGGCAAGATACCTTGCCAAATTGTTTATAGTACTTTGCATACTATTTATATTTCTTTTTATTTATTTCATTTCTGTATAGTTCTTGCATGTGTAGTTTTTCTTCAGTCATTACTATGTATTAGATATGTTGACACACACATGGCACCTAGTATCTTGGGAGGACAATCATTTGGCGTATGGGCATTTAACTACTCTGGTAAACCGTAGTATATAGTTTGCACAACGGGCGTGTGTCGTGCTGGTCGCTACCCAGAGGTATGTCGATTTCTGTAGAGTCGCGCTGGTCGCTACCCCAGAGGTATGTCGATTTCTGATGTTCTAGACGTGTGTGTGAGTTGTGAGGCTTAGATCGAGTAGACTACCCTTGCCCATACGTCGAAAAGTTGTCCTCATTTGTATTCATATAGATTGTCTTGTACAGCGTACTTATCTATTTTCAAACCATATGCATGTTTACTGTATTCAAATTGGCTCGTATTTTCTGTATCTTGTTACGTCCCTCTGAGGACCTGGTCCTTTGCTAGGTGTATCAGCTCTTGAGTATTTGCAGGAGTACGGGCCTGGACCTGACATATTATTTTCTGTCGAGGAGGTCTTACCTTCTGAGCATCGTTGATTATCTGGCGATGGATTCTTTTAGCCGATGCACTTCTGTCTTCACATTATTTTACATTGGAGACTTTATACTCCTCTCTCATTTTAGTTTTGGATATAGTCATGGGTAGTGGATTTGTCTCCACCCGACTATTATTTTAAAAATTTCAGACTCCTTATTCTAGTTTAGTATTTCTTTTCTATGACTTGTTGTGTGGATGAGATTAGCATATCTGTGACTTGTGACATTATATATACCACATGTGAGTTTATATTCATATTACAGCGTACGTATGGGTTATGGTTTCCATATATTGGAGTTGCCATATCCATGCGGCTGGCATGCTTACGTGTTCCTAGTCCTACGTATTTGGGACTGGGGCATGACATATTTTTGTGGTGGTCCATGCAGGTCGAGTTAGCCGTTTCGGTTACGTCACTGTACCGAGCCGGCCTGCACCTAGGATTAGAATTTTAGATCTCATCCACACTTGACTATAACTTACCTTCCTTCCAACATGTCCTACTTAAGTTTTTGTATCCTGCTTGATTCATGTACTCTTCTTAATCCTTCGTCCATCTCTTACAGAGAGATGAATTTGAATAACGGGCATGCCGCCACCGGGGATAACACGTCTCCAAGGGACGACGACCAACCACTAGGAGTGACCTCAACACCACCTCTTTCTCCCGGACCGGATGGACCGACTAGCAATCCAATTCCATCAACCCCCTCCACGATACCTTATGGGACTTTTCTACCTCCACTAGCACCGCAAGATGGCCAAGCGCAGCTGTTCCAATTCTTTCAGATGATAATACGGGAACAGAGGCAGCAAGCAGCAGAGCAGAGGCTAGAATTTCTGGCAGCGCTTGAGAGAATGGCTGCACTAGCCCCTATTCCAACCCAGGCACTAGTTTTAGTACCACAAGCTCGGGTTGGTTCAGTCAAGGACTTTGTGCAGATGGGCCCTAAGCCATATAAGGGCAAAGAGAGTCCAGAGGAGACCACGAACTGGATTGCCAATACCAAGAAGTTGTTAGAGGCATCACAACTACCTACTGACCTATGGATGATAGGCGTGAGGACTCAGTTAGAAGGCAACGCGCATCACTGGTGGGAATCAATGGAGCGCCAGTTGGGTACGAGTCAGACTTGGGAATAATTCTTGGAATGCTTTGAGAGGAAGTACTTCCCGGATACTGTAAGGGATGTATTGTACGATCAGTTCCTCCATCTAGAGCAAGGGGACAAGACGGTTGATGAGTATGACGCAGAATTTAGCCGTCTCAGTAAGTATGGCACAGTCCTAATACCTAATGACTTAGAGAAGGCTTAGAGGTTTCACCGTGGTCTGACTCGGGAGCTCCAGCACTACACTAGCTCACAGTCCCGGATCTCTTATGCCGAGTTATTGACAGAAGCCAGGATTTATGAGGCCATCAGCAAGGGAAACGGAATTCAACTGAGAAGTCACCAAGGACCAGTAAGGATACAGCAAGGAGGACCCATTCGACACCCTTTGACACGCCTGCAACCAAATAGTGTCGCACCATATCCAGCCAAGGGGCATCGTACTTGTAACTTTTGTGGTATACCAGGTCATATTCACAGAGATTGTCGTCGTCGATTGGGATTGTGCATGGTATGTGGATCAAGTCACCATCAAGCTCGAGAATGTCCTCAGCAGAATCCGGGGTCTATGGCATTAAAATCAGGAACACCGCATACACCCTCAAGTATAGAAGACCAAAGGGACCCACCACTGCTTCTACAGTCTGCACAAATGGAGGGGACTAGACCCCAGTTGTTTAACCAAAGACAAGGCCAAGCACTCATTATGACAAGTATGGGAGAGCAGACACAGGAAGCCGTAGATACAGGTACGACCTTTTAGTTATAATTGTCTTTGCATACTCATAAACCCATTGTGACACAAGCTCTTAGATTTACAAATAGCTGTAAAATTTTATATATGGTAGTTTAGCAGTTATGAGGATGTATGTATATTCTACCCGGATGGCATACACCCGATGCTAATGGATAACGTGAGTAGCAGTAGTAGTATTCTCCCCTATTTTATCTCGCCCTCTTAGGGTGACTCATCTTCTCCTTTTATATTCATTCCTTATCTCGTGCGTAACTCTTCCTATCATAGTCGTATCTTTCGTGCCATTATGAATTGTTTGATATCAACCTCACCCCTATTTTGTTAGTTAAACATAAATGTGTTAGTAATGTTTGATAATTAAGGATAAGTTCTTAATATGTATATGCACTATAACAATATCTATATTCTTTATTAGTTTAACCCTTAAGTAGCACCATGTAGCATAGTAGAAATTGTTAGATCACTTGAGCTAGATCATAGCCCTAATAGTTAGTCAAGACCTTAAGTATCTCCCTAAAAACTTAGACTATGCCTAGGAAAGAGTTGAAGGCACTTGTTACGAACTGATGACTATGACAAATCGCTGGCGAGGTAGCGACAATTGCAGCCAGACGATTATGGTAGAATAGTCGAATTACTTGCAGCCATACTGGCCAGGTGGCGTGGCAGTATTAGACTATGATACTTGACAGTTTTGGGAAAAGTCATAGTTATGAGATTCTAGACAGGTATCCCAAGATTCTCGACCCAATAAATGTATTTACCTTACAAACCTAGACAATAGCTTCAAAGAATGTGACTACTAGTAAAATCTTGTAAGTTGGGTAGTGTAGACGAGTTAGAGGATGATAGAATAGTGGATGGACAATAGATGAGAAAGTGTTAGAATGACAGACCATGAGTTTAGGAGTCCTGCTAGACACCAATGTAGTGTAATAGCTATAGTGATCACTATGAATATGGGTTAGTGTCAATTTCGAGGACGAAATTGTTGTAAGTTGGGTAGATTATAAACTCCCTCACCCAAAATAGGTATTTGTGTATATTTTATATTATTATATTTATTATAGATGTTGAATTTATTTAGAGTATTCTCTTAGTTAATTAGAAAATAATTTTTTTTAGTATATTTACTTATATAAATATTTATTTAGAATTATTTTTAGGCTATTTTAGATTATTGGGATTTTTCCATAAATTTTAGTTAATTAAAAACTAGTAACACTAGTTTTTGAGGACTTTAAAGAATTTATTTTATGTTCAAACTTAAATAAAAATATCCCAAAATTTTATTTTAGGTTCTAAATAATAAAATATATTTTCTAGAATTTTTTGGGAATTTTTCGATTATTTTTAGCATTTATTTTGAGTTAATTATGAAAAACTGAATTAAAAACTAATTTCTGAAAAAGAAAACCCAAAAAGTAATTAATTCTGCCCAGTCAGCAAACAGGGGGCCCACCTGTCTGCCTCCAGTAGTGAACAGTGCCGGGCCCGCCTGTCAGTGACCGTTGAGTGGGTGCGAGCCGAGCCGAGCCGACCTCGAGCCGAGCCGAGTCAGAGTTCGACTCGGACTCAGCTGAGCCGAGCCGCGTCAGTGCCTGACCGTCCGATCTGAGCGGGCAGCCCTGGATTGCTGCCACTTGGCGCGCTGTGAGCCGCGGTTGCACTTTCTCTCTCCTCTATATATATATATAATAGTTTAGATATTAATTTCTAGGGTTTTTTTCTTCAGCCGATTTTTGGAGAATTGTCATCTAGGGTTCCTTCATCTTCCAGAAGCCATTGTGCATAGCTCCGGACTCCAAACGAGGCCTAATTTTTTTTATTAGAACGATAATGAGGTTAGATTTCTGATTATATAAATTGTTTTTCGAAATTATTAGTATTAAATGCTGGAAAATTCGTAGAGCACAGCATGTCCGAAAATAGATGTATTTTGATGTTTTCCCAATTTCGGGAGAACTCGGAATCAGAATCACGAACCGTTTAAAGTTTCGGAAAGCTAACGTCGAGATCATCGATACATATTTTTTCCAGTATTTAATTCAAAGTATTTATATATTTTGAATTCTGTAGAACTTCTAGGTTAAAATTTAACCATCGGTGCACAATACAAAATTTGTATGTGCCATAATTCCCAAACGAATTTGAATTCGGACGAGCTGTAAATTCCAACATGTTTTTGACGCTGAAATCTACAGGAAATAATGCATGAAAGTTTAGTTTGTGTCGGTTGACTTTTTGGTCAACAGATCGCCTCGATTTGCGTGCCATGAGTCTCGAGTTGATAAAATTCAGTTTCTTTGGACAAAATTTAGGAATTAACATAAAAATCAGAATAATAAGATTAAAATAGGATTTTAGAGTAATTATTCCAGAATTAAATAAATTAAAATAAATTATCTTTTGACGTGATAAATTTGTAATACATAGGCTATTTGGACTGTGACTTGGACTCTGATTCATACCAGCAGCAGGACCCCAGGCAAGATACCTTGCCAAATTGTTTACAGTACTTTGCATGCTATTTATATATTTTTTTATTTATTTCATTTTTGTATAGTTCTTGCATGTGTAGTTTTTCTCCAGTCATTACTATGTATTAGATATGTTGACACACACATGGCACCTAGTATCATGGGAGGACAATTATTAGGCGTATGGGCTTTTAACCACTCTGGTAAACTATAGTATATAGTTCGCACTACGGGCGTGTGTCGCGCTGGTCGCTAGCCAGAGGTATGTCAATTTCTGTAGAGTTGCGCTGGTCGCTACCCCAGAGGTATGTCAATTTCTGATGTTCTAGACGGGTGTGTGAGTTGTGAGGCTTAGATCGAGTAGACTACCCTTGCCCATACGTCAAAAAATTGTCCTCATTTGTATTCATATAGATTGTCTTGTACAGCGTACTTATCTATTTTCAAGCCATATGCATGTTTACTGTATTCAAATTGACTCGTATTTTCTGTATCTTGTTACGTCCCTCTGAGGACCTGGTCCTCTGCCAGGTGTATCTGCTCTTGAGTATTTGCAGGAGTACGGGCCTGGACCTGATGCATTATTTTCTGTCGAGGAGGTCTTACCTTCTGAGCATCGTTGATTATCTGGCGATGGATTCTTTTAGCTGATGCACTTCTGTCTTCACATTATTTTACATTAGAGACTTTATACTCCTCTCTCATTTTAGTTTTGGATATAGTCATGGGTAGTGGATTTGTCTCCACCCGACTATTATTTTAGATATTTCAGACTCCTTATTCTAGTTTAGTATTTATTTTTTATGACTTATTGTGTGGATGAGATTAGCATATCTGTGACTTGTGACATTTTATATACCACATGTGAGTTTATATTCATATTACAGCATACGTATGGGTTATGGTTTCCATATATTGGAGTTGCCATATCCATACGGCTGGCATGCTTACGTGTTCCTAGTCCTACGTATTTGGGACTGGGGCGTGACATATTTTTGTGGTGGCCCATGCAGGTCGAGTTAGCCGTTTCGGTTACGTCACTGTACCGAGCCGGCCTGCACCTAGGATTAGAATTTTAGATCTCATCCACACTTGACTATAACTTACCTTCCTTCCAACATGTCCTACTTAAGTTCTTGTATCCTGCTTGATTCATGTACTCTTCTTAATCCTTCATCCATCTCTTGCAGAGAGATGAATTTGAATAACGGGCATGCCGCCACCGGGGACAACACGTCTCCAGGGGACAACGACCAACCACTAGGAGTGACCTCAACACCACCTCTTCCTCCCGGACCGGATGGACCGACTAGCAATCCAATTCCATCAACCCCCTCCACGATACCTAATGGGACTTTTCCAGCTCCACTAGCACCGTAAGATGGCCAAGCGCAGCTGTTCCAATTCTTTCAGATGATAATACAGGAACAGAGGCAGCAAGCAGCAGAGCAGAGGCTAGAATTTTTGGCAGCGCTTGAGAGAATGGCTGCACTAGCCCCTATTCCAACCCAGGCACTAGTTTCAGTACCACAAGCTCGGGTTGGTTCAGTCAAGGACTTTGTGCAGATGGGCCCTAAGCCATATAAGGGCAAAGAGAGTCCAGAGGAGACCACGAACTGGATTGCCAATACCAAAAATTTGTTAGAGGCATCACAACTACCTACTGACCTATGGTCGATAGGCGTGAGGACTCAGTTAGAAGCAACGCGCATCACTGGTGGGAATCAATGGAGCGCCAATTGGGTACGCGTCAGACTTGGGAACAATTCTTGGAATGCTTTGACAGGAAGTACTTCCCGGATACTGTAAGGGACGCAAAATTTTTGGGGGAATTGGCGTTTGGTATTTTGTAGGGTGAGGGGTTATTGTGTGTTTGGCATGGGCTTTATTAAATGGCCATTAGAATTAAATGGAGATTTAAATAGATTAGTCAAAGTTGGTATCCCCAATTTAATTTGAATAAAAATATGTCCCGCGCTTTTAAATTAAATGGGGGTACCTGGGGTCTCAATTTGGGAGTGACACAAAGGTCAAAAATGGTGTAGGCTTGGTGTCAGTCTTGGACCCTTTAGTTGGTCCGGCTCAACGGGTTAAGTTGGTGTCTCAAAATTGATGGTAATGATTCAGGTATTCGATACGAAATTAAATATGGGATTTGGATACGGGAAGTTGTGCTATTAATTTAGGACACAACGGATTTGATTTTTGAGTGACGGAAAAGTCCAGCGCCTAAATTGGCGGGTCAAGTAAAAAGTACAACAGTCTGTTGGAATTTATGGGCCAATATTGGGATCCGAATAATTCAACAACGGTAGGGCGCGCCAAGGGTTTAATTAGAACAGATCAGACATCTGCACCGTTAATCTAAACCTCAATCATCCGCTGCTAAAACAAAATTTCCAACCCATAACGGACTATCTATAGAAATATTTGAGGGGGTTTACATCCTTCCCAACTTAGAAAAATTTTGTCCCCAAAATTAAAAGTAAAGCACGATAATAGCTAAGAGAATTTAAAAGCAAGCTGGAAATCAAATGCGGTATGTAAATTCGTACCTAGGTCCTCAAATAAATACGGGGAATGCTGCCCAATAGAATCCTCGCACTCCCAGGTAGACTCGCCTGGCGAATGATGCTTCCATGCAACTCTGACCAGTCGATTAGTCTGCCCTCTCAAGGTCTTCTCACTGTGATCGAGTATCTCCACTGGCTGCTCTACGTAAGTTAAACTGGGCCTGACTGCAATCTCCGAATGATCAAGCACGTGGCTAGGGTCTGGCACATATTTCCTCAACTATAATACGTGAAATACGTCATGCACTCCTTCTAATGATGGAGGCAATGCAAGACGATAAGCCTGTAAACCCCCCTAAATTTATTCTGTGGATAGTTAGAGTGGGCCAGGAAATTTTTTATAGAAATTATTGAGGTTTAGAATAGAGTATATGTATCTGGAATTTTAATCCAATTAATTAAAAACCTTGGCGCACCCTATCCTTGTTCAATTATTCGGAGCCCATTATCAGCTCGTAGATTCCATCGGACTATTGTACTTCTGACTTGACTCGCCAATTTAGGCACTGGACTTTTCTGCAATACTAAATCAAATCCGTTGTGCCCTAAATTAATTTCACAACTTCCTGTATCCTAAAATCCATATTTAATTCGGTGTCGGACTCCTATGTCGTTACTCCAAATTTTGGGATACCAACTTAACCCGTTGAGCCGGACCAACTAAAGGGTCCAAGACTGACTCTAAGCCCCCATCATTTTTGACCTTTGTGTCATTTCCAAATTTTGACCCCAAGTGCCCCCATTTAATTTAAAAGCGCGGGACAATTTAATTCTAATTAAATCGGGGATACCAGCTTTGCCTAATCCTATTTTAATCCTTATTTAATCCAGATGGTCATAAAAATTTAACCCTTGCCAAACCCCCAACACCCTCTCGCCATGCAAACCATCACCCACATTTTTTTCCAAAATTTTAGCGTCATTTTATGTGATTGTGCAATTACCCAAATTTAAGGGGCTTAGTTGCAATTTTTGAAATAAGTGTCCTAACCTCATTGGTCTAGGTCAAATGGAGAAGCCCCCTCTCCTTTGACCAAGTCAACATCCCTCCTCCCTCTCATATGCATGAAGAAACTATTTTTCTTCATGATTAATCCTCACCACCCATTTGGATTGGGTCAATCATCACCACACATCCCCACATCACCTCCCCTATTTAATGCCTCTTTCTATACATTTTTCCAAGCAGGCCCTAACCCCAATACATTGAACCCCCCCTTTCTCTCTCTCCTCCCTCTTTCTTCCCTCACAGCCGAACACCATTCCCACTTCTTCTCCTTCTTCATTTCTTCTTCTTCCTTATACTTCTTCCTTATTCTTATTCCTATCTCCTTCCTGGAAAATCTCTCCGGCCGGCCACTAAGTCATCTCTGACCCGTCGTCATCCCCCGCGGCGACTCCATAGCAGCTCGCCGGCTGTGCGTCCTCTGCCGCTGTGTAACAACCGAACGACGGTCGGTGCAGCCACCCGACCGACTGTGTCCCCGACCGGTGCGAGCTTCATCTCCGACCAGCCACTGAACGGCTCTCGCTGCCGGCTGTGCAGCCCAGCTGAGCAACTGTCCCCGTTGCCGTTGCGTAGCTCCGGAGCAGTCCCCCGCTCAGGCGACCTCTGTAGCCGCTCCGCCGAGCATTGCAGCCTGCTCCGCCGAGCATTGCAGCCGGCTCTGGCCTTTCCCGATCGGCTAAGAGCTCCATGACCGCTGTGCAGTGCAGCTCCGAGTCCGACGACCCGCTGTGCTGTGCAGTACAGTCTGATGAACGCCTGCTGCCAACTCACAAGCTCCCTCTCCGACTTCAGACTTCCCCTGACTCCCTCGTCCGGCCGACTCCTCCGTCACTACTACGGCTGAGCTCGACAGCGCCTCTCCGGCCACCCCATTCAGCCCCACATCTCATCCCTGTCCGGCTACACCACCACCACCACCACCACCACAAGCTCCCTGTCCGGTTATATCACCACCACCACCACTACCACTATCATTGACACCCTTTCGACAGCCGCTCTCCGGCCACCCCCAGCACCACCTTGCTCCGGCCACTTTGGTATACTACTCCCCCTCTCTTTATATTCATGCATTGTGTTGTGTAGGGATTGAGGTTATATATAGTTATGTGTGTATTAGCTAGTATTTGAGTTTAAAATGGTAGTGTAGTTGTGGTGTAATATAAATAATCATGTGTTAATAAAGTGATTAAGGAAAATGTGGACTAAGGCAAATGACGATTAAGGTGAATGTTAATTATGAAGACTTAAGAATAGGGTTAAATGTAGGTTAGGGTTTATGTCTACATAAATTAATATGAACTTTAACGATTTGCACGGAGGTTTGGAATTTGATTTTGACGAGTTGTTATGAATATATTACATGATGGTAAAATCCTAATTTATTTACAGAGAATTAATTTGAGGAGAAATAAGGCTCTGAATTGACTGAACAATGATGAACACCGAGGAGCACGCGATTGATGGAGGATTTATGTGTAGTGTAAAATGCTAAATTTAAATGTATGATTAGTAAGGACAGTAGGGGAATGACTGATTGAGGACTAGTGTGATCGGTAATTTAGAAACTAGAAATTTAAGGTGATTAACTTAGGGAGACACCTGGTGACTGGTAATAACGATATGAAACAAAGAAATTAAAATTATAAACTGTGTTTTGAGGATGGCTTGATGATATGGTACTGATGACTAAATATTTTGGCTATCGTATCGATAGTCAACTGTGGTCAACCCCCCTAGTGTCTTGTCCCTGTGACTCGTAGCTGAGACTGAGTTTAGGTGTAGATGTGTTTCGCATCCTCGTCTGTCGTGGAATAGGTTATTGATTATCGGTTTGTATCTCATCTCTAGGTACTACGGGACTTGCGGACTTGGACGCGGTACCGGGACCCCGTCATCAGCAGCCTCGCGCATACAAGTATACCTTGCCTTGTTGTACTGTTTAAATTCAATTATATTTGGTTACATATTTATTCATTATATAAATGTACGCGTCCGAGCAGACTCGGGTGTAGTCAACGAAGGCGTTGACGTTAGGAGTAGTATCTGACTTAGTGTCTAGTAGACCCACCTACAGTTGTGGAGTTATTGGTATGACTCCCAGGCCTTGACACATCTCGTACATGTGTTGTGAGTCTCATGTAGGGCACGGTCCTGCGTATGTGGTTGGCCACCTGTACGTGTAGGCGTGCGACGGATAGGGTATAACTGCTAATAGTGATGCATGTTAGAAGACTAGCAGTTATTAGTAGGTGGAGCATAGACTAGCGTGGTACGATGGTCCCATCCCTGTCCTTGTTTGGTTGTAGGGATGGACCCTTGCTCTAACGTTAACTATGAGCCAGAGTTACGATGCCCCGGCGTAGTAGCGGAAGCGTGTTGTGGATACAACATGCTTAGATCATTGGGCGGGGAGGACGACTAGTAGGCGTATGGGATACCCACACCTTCTATACAGATACTGCACTCGACGGAGTGATACGGATGTATATATATTGCAGATACCACGTTCTCTAGAGTGTTGGACGTTACTTGTTTCATATTTCAGATACCACACTCTAAAGAACGTTGGACGTTATACTATTTCAGATACCATACTCCTCGGAGATGGACGTTATCAGGTGCCCGTGTTATAGGGGGCATATGTGGCATACACTAGCCGGTTGTCACGATTGGTGAATTACGTCAGCATATGTCTAGCCTACACATTCCCATACACTCAAGTTGTCCTCAAATTGCATTCACTTAGATGGTTAGGTCACCCCCCCTTTTATTATTCAGTATTTACTTTATGGCATGTATTTTTTGTATCTTGTTACGTCCCTCTGAGGACCTGGAACCCTTCCAGGTTGTTTGTGCAGTTGCAGGATACTTGATCTATTAGAGGGTGGACATCATTACAGGTATATTTATATTTCCAGCTATTTCAGTCTTGTATTTCTTTCCATTTTATTCTGCTTATATAGCCTAGTGTTTATAGACCTATATTGTTCTTCTGGTCTATTCGAACGAATGTATTATTGGGCTGCAGACTGATGATGTGTATCGTTCTTTCTTGAGATTACTTATCCTGGATTGAGATTTAGATTTAGTTGTTGTATATTAGAAATAGCTTATTACTTGGATCACTTGACCATGGACAGCGTAAGTGCACTTCGTCGGGTCCATTAAATTGGAAAGCCCTACGAAGTCGTACCAGCTGGCCATTGCCATGTGTCTGGTCCCATGGATTTTGGGACTGGGGCGTGACATGGTTTTAGTGGTGGCCCATGTAGGTCCTTAAAGCAAATCGTATCGGTTACGTTACTGTACCGAACGAGCCTGCAACTTAGGATTAATGTGAATAAGATCTCAATCCATAACCGATTTTAAAACTCCTCTCGTATGTGATTATCGCCCTTGGACTTCCAATTTACATTCGTTCAATCTTCGTCAATATCGCCATCCTTGTTCCTCGTCCCCTATTGTTCAGGGAGACGAATGCTTGTGACTGATGACTTCCCTCCAGAAGAAGATCGAAGACCAGATGACAGGAGATAGAATTTGTATACCTTTCTCGAAGAAGATTGTTACCAATCAGAATAGATTGATGGGTTCTTTGGATTCTAGAACTAGTGTGGAAGGTTGGCAAGAGAGTTGGACCCAGTAGTACCCTATTCGTACTCGAGATAGCAGTGATCTCGGAAGTACAAGGAGCTGGAAGGATTATTGA
Organism: Iris macrosiphon; assembly: GCA_036927795.1. Taxonomy (NCBI): domain Eukaryota; kingdom Viridiplantae; phylum Streptophyta; class Magnoliopsida; order Asparagales; family Iridaceae; genus Iris; species Iris macrosiphon. Next base: position 56,544,258 of record JAYESA010000008.1, read on the forward strand.
TCAAGGCCTAGAATGGTCTAAGGAAATACATAGCCTGATGATGGAAATTAGTGGTTGTATTTGATAGCAATACCGGGAATGACATTATGGACTAGAGGAGATAAAATTTCAAGCTCTCACTTGGAAGATGATTATCTAATACGAGAAATTTTAGTAAGTGCTTGGGTGACATCATTATTAAAATCGTACTATGTGACTCGAAGAGATAATTAACGGAAAAAAAGGAATTTGAGGAATAAAATTTTAGGGAAAACCTTGAGGAGAAGAGAATTATACATTAGGCGAGGAAAATTTTCTTTTGAGGATTAATGTTGGAAACAGAATGGGAGAAATTATTTTAAGGTTTTCTCTACACTATGACCTTATCCTAGACATGGATTAGTTGAGCCAATACCTCACGACGCGAGATTGTCGACGAGATTACATTAATTATGACCACCAGATTATCCTGAGTTTGAGTTACTTCAGGGAGCCCGGGAACTTAGTGCCCAACTACCTTAGAGACACACAATGCAGGGTGAACCAGTGAACCCCCGCATGATATCAGAGTTTGAGGATGTGATTCTAGGAACCCTTTCCGGCCTGCCACCTAACGGAGAGGTAGAGTTTGCTATAGAGTTGACTCCAAGAGCGGAGCAAATTATTTTCTCGTCTTCAGACTAGCACCGAAAGAGTTGGTTGAGTTGGAGGTCAATAGTAGAGGATCACTTGGACAAGAGTTTCGGTCGGGCTAGTCTTTTCCCATGGGAGAATACCCATCTTAATTATGCCGAAGAAAAATGGGACGGTACAGTTGAATCATCTAAGTGGCGCATATGTATTTTGAAGATAGATCTCAGATCCAGCTATCATCAGATCTAAGTACGGAGAGAGGGCATTCCTAAGACGACTTTTCGGACGTAGTATGGACACTATGAGTTTCTAGTCATGACGTTTGGTTTAACCAAGCGCCAGCAGTAATTGTGAGCCAAATGAACAATGTCTTCCCCAGTACTTGGATAAGTTCATGGTGTATTTATAGACTACATCCTGATATATTCCAAGAGCCAGGAGGAGCCTGAGAGGCATCTCAAAATCGTGTTGGAGACGCTGAGACATGAGAGGCTGTATGCCAAACTCAGCAAATATGAGTTTTGCTTGGACAGAGTACCATTTCTGGGACACATAATCACCGGAGATGGACTATCAGTTGATCCGGAGAAGATAGCTGCAGTAGAGACCTAGCCTACCCCTACATCAGTTATGGAGGTTAGGAGTTTCCTCGGACTTGCCGGATATTACCGGGGGCTCGTGGAAAACTTTTCGAGGATAGCTGTGCCTATGACACGACTGACGCGTAAAGGCGAATAGTTTATCTGGACCGACGAGTGTCAGGCGGCTTTCGATGAGCTGAAGAAGCGTCTGACATCGGCACCGATTTTGACACTACCTTCCGGATCAGGAAGATTTGTAGTGTACAGTGATGCGTCAGGGAGCGGATTGAGATTTGTACTGATGCAACACGGCAAGGTGACAGCCTACGCATCAAGACAGTTGAGAGTTCATGAGAAGAACTATTCGACGCACGACTTGGAGCTAGCTGGGGTGATATTTGCACTAAAGCTATGGAGATATTACCTTTATGGTGAGCGTGTTGAGATTTATACAGATCATAAAAGCCTGAAGTACGTCTACACGCAGAAGGAGCTCAATATGAGGCAGAGACGTTGGCTAGAGCTGATGACAGATTATGACATTGAGCTACAGTACCACCCTGGCAAGGCGAATGTCGTAGCAGATGCCTTAAGCAGGAAGCCCATGGCATACTTTTTGACGACGTAGCGGCAATTGCTAGAGGATCTCCAGGAACTTGGGATAGGGATCGTGTTGCCAGGCATGGATGGACAGATGGCCAGTCTTGAGGTTCAGCCTAATTTGATTGAGAAGATCAAGGCAGCATTGCTTACAGATGCGAGGTTTCGACGTCTACGAGAGAGGACAGAGGCAGGTATGCAGACGGGACTCAGGATTCACGAAGACGGAATATTGAGGTGTGGAGATCGCCTATACGATCCGAGAGGCGAGCTACACAAAGAGTTGATGACCGAGGCTCATTGCTCGATTTAATCTATTCATCCTGGGGGTACGAAGATGTACCGAGTTTTGAGACAGCATTTCTGGTAGCATGGGATGAAGAGAGAGATGGAGAGATTCGTAGCAAGATGCTTGGTATGTCAGCAAGACAAGGCTGAATAACAGAGAACTGCAGGACTAATGCAGCTGTTTTCCAATTTTTGAGGGAAAGTGGGAACACTTTAACAGGGACATCGTCACAGGATTCCCACAGAGCCCTAGCGGGAAGGATGCAGTTTGGGTTGTCGTAGACAGACTCACCAAGTCTGCACATTTCTTGCCCTTCAAAGTTGGGCAGTCCACAGAGATTTTAGCTGACATGCATATGAGTTAGATAGTATGACTACATGGAGTGCCTGTCAGCATCGTATAAGATCGTGATTCCAGATTCACGTCGCATTTTGACGGAGTATGCAGAAGAGCCTAGGAACTCGCCTCAAGTTCAGCACTGTATATCATCCGCAGACTGATGGTCAGTCAGAACGTACGATACAGATATTAGAGGATATGTTGAGAGCATGCATGATTGATTTTGGAGGATCTTGGGAGGACCACCTACACTTGGTGGAATCCTCTTGCAATAACAGCTACCAGGCTAACATACAGATGACACCTTAAGAGGCACTGTACGACAGGAAATGTAGGCCGCTAGTTTGTTGGAGTGACGTGGGAGAGCGTCAGATACTTGGTCCAGAATTGGTGACACAGACAGTAGAGAAGGTCAAGCAGATTCAGAGCCACCTGCGCGCAGCACAGGACAGACAGAAACGCTGGGCAGATGCGCACCGCAGGCCATTGGAGTTCAAAGAGGGTGACCACGTATTTTTGAGGATATTGCCCACTCGTGGTACCATCAGATTCAGAGGCAGAGGCAAGCTGAGTCCGAGGTATATCGGACCTTTTGACATTCTGGAACGAGTTGGCGAAGTGGCTTACCGTCTTGCATTACCTCCATCATTAGAGGGAGTACATGACGTATTTCACGTATCGCAGCTGAGGAGATATGTCGCAGACCCTAGCCACGTGCTTGATCATTCAGAGATTACAGTTGGGCCTAGTCTGTCTTACGTAGAGCAGCCGGTCGAGATTCTCGATCGCAGCGAGAAGACTTTGAGAGGACAGACGATTCGACTGGTCAGAGTGGCATGGAAGCACCATTCACCAGGCGAGTCTACTTGGGAGCGCGATGATTCTATTCGGCAGCGATTTCCGTACTTATTTGAGGAGCAAGGTAAGAATTTGCGTACGGCAATTTAATTACTAGTTATTTTGAATTCTTTTAGATATTATCGTGCTTTACTTTTAATTTCGGGGACGAAATTTTTCTAAGTTGGGAAGAATGTAAACCCCCCTAAATTTATTTTGTGGATAGTTAGAGTGGGCCATGAAAATTTTTATAGAAATTATTGAGGTTTAGAATAGAGTATATGTATCTGGAATTTTAATCCAATTAATTAAAAACCTTGGCGCACCCTATCCTTGTTCAATTATTCGGAGCCCATTATCAGCTCGTAGATTCCAGCGGACTATTGTACTTCTGACTTGACTCGCCAATTTAGGCACTGGACTTTTCCGCAACACTAAATCAAATCTGTTGTGCCCTAAATTAATTTCACAACTTCCTGTATCCTAAAATCCATATTTAATTCGGTGTCGGACTCCTATGTCCTTACTCCAAATTTTGGGATACCAACTTAACCCGTTGAGCCGGACCAACTAAAGGGTCCAAGACTGACTCCAAGCCCCCATCATTTTTGACCTTTGTGTCATTTCCAAATTTTGACCCCAAGTGCCCCCATTTAATTTAAAAGCGCGGGACAATTTAATTCTAATTAAATCGGGGATACCAGCTTTGCCTAATCATATTTTAATCCTTAATTAATCCCGATGGCCATAAAAATTTAACCCGTGCCAAACCCCCAACACCCTCTCGCCATGCAAACCATCACCCACGTTTTTTTCCAAAATTTTAGCGCCATTTTATGTGATTGTGCAATTACCCAAATTTAAGGGGCTTAGTTGCAATTTTTGAAATAAGTGTCCTAACCTCATTGGTCTAGGTCAAATGGAGTAGCCCCCTCTCCTTTGACCAAGTCAACATCCCTCCTCCCTCTCATATGCATGAAGAAACTATTTTTCTTCATGATTAATCCTCACCACCCATTTGGATTGGGTCAATCATCACCACACATCCCCACATCACCTCCCCTATTTAATGCCTCTTTCTACACATTTTTCCAAGCAGGCCCTAACCCTAATACATTGAACCCCCCTTTCTCTCTCTCCTTCCTCTTTCTTCCCTCACAGCCGAACACCATTCCCACTTCTTCTCCTTCTTCATTTCTTCTTCTTCCTTATACTTCTTCCTTATTCTTATTCCTATCTCCTTCCTGGAAAATCTCTCCGGCCGGCCACTGAGTCATCTCCGACCCGTCGTCATCCCCCGCGGCGACTCCATAGCAGCTCGCCGGCTGTGCGTCCTCCGCCGCTGTGTAACAACCGACCGACGGTCGGTGCAGCCACCCGACCGACTGTGTCCCCGACCGGTGCGAGCTTCATCTCCGACCAGCCACTGAACGGCTCTCGCTGCCGGCTGTGCAGCCCAGCTGAGCAACTGTCCCCATCGCCGTTGCGTAGCTCCGGAGCAGTCCCCCACTCAGGCGACCTCTGCAGCCGCTCCGCCGAGCATTGCAGCCTGCTCCGCCGAGCATTGCAGCCTGCTCCGCCGAGCATTGCAGCCTGCTCTGGCCTTTCCCGATCGGCTAAGAGCTCCATGGCCGCTGTGCAGTGCAGCTCCGAGTCCGACGACCCGCTGTGCTGTGCAGTACAGTCCGATGACCGCCTGCTGCCAACTCACAAGCTCCCTCTCCGACTTAAGACTTCCCCTGACTCCCTCGTCCGGCCGACTCCTCCGTCACTACTCCGGCTGAGCTCGATAGCGCCTCTCCGACCACCCCATTCAGCCCCATATCTCCTTCCTGTCCGGCTACACCACCACCACCACCACCACAAGCTCCCTGTCCGGTTACATCACCACCACCACCACTACCACTATCATTGACACCCTTTCGACAGCCGCTCTCCGGCCACCCCCAGCACCACCTTGCTCCGGCCACATTGGTATACTACTCCCCCTCTCTTTATATTCATGCATTGTGTTGTGTAGGGATTGAGGTTATATATAGTTATGTGTGTATTAGCTAGTATTTGAGTTTAAAATGGTAGTGTAGTTGTGGTGTAATATAAATAATCATGTGTTAATAAAGTGATTAAGGTAAATGTGGACTAAGGCAAATGACGATTAAGGTGAATGTTAATTATGAAGACTTAAGAATAGGGTTAAATGTAGGTTAGGGTTTATGTCTACGTAAATTAATATGAACTTTAACGATTTGCACGGAGGTTTGGAATTTGATTTTGATGAGTTGTTATGAATATATTACATGATGGTAAAATCCTAATTTATTTACAGAGAATTAATTTGAGGAGAAACAAGGCTCTGAATTGACTGAACAATGATGAACACCGAGGAGCACGCGATTGATGGAGGATTTATGTGTAGTGTAAAATGCTAAATTTAAATGTATGATTAGTAAGGACAGTAGGGGAATGACTGATTGAGGACTAGTGTGATCGGTAATTTAGAAACTGGAAATTTAAGGTGATTAACTTAGGGAGACACCTGGTGACTGGTAACAACGATATGAAACGAAGAAATTAAAATCATAAACTGTGTTTTGAGGATGGCGTGATGATATGGTACTGATGACTAAATGTTTTGACTATCGTATCGATAGTCAACTGTGGTCAACCCCCCTAGTGTCTTGTCCCTGTGACTCGTAGCTGAGATTGAGTTTAGGTGTAGATGTGTGTCGCATCCCCGTCTGTCGTGGAATAGGTTATTGATTATCGGTTTGTATCTCATCTCTAGGTACTACGGGACTTGCGGACTTGGACGCGGTACCGGGACCCCGTCATCAGCAGCCTCGCGCAGGCAAGTATACCTTGCCTTGTTGTACTGTTTAAATTTAATTATATTTGGTTACATATTTATTCATTATATAAATGTGCACATCCGAGCAGACTCTGGTGTAGTCAACGAAGGCGTTGACGTTAGGAGTAGTATCTGACTTAGTGTCTAGTAGACCTACCTACAGTTGTGGAGTTATTGGTATGACTCCCAGGCCTTGACACATCTCGTACACGTGTTGTGGGTCTCATATAGGGCACGGTCCTGCGTATGTGGTTGGCCACCTGTACGTGTAGGTGTGCGACGGATAGGGTATAACTGCTAATAGTGATGCATGTTAGAAGACTAGCAGTTATTAGTAGGTGGAGCATAGACTAGCGTGGTACGATGGTCCCATCCCTGTCCTTGTTTGGTTGTAGGGATGGACCCTTGCTCTAACGTTGACTATGAGCCAGAGTTACGACGCCCCGACGTAGTAGCGGAAGCGTGTTGTGGATACAACATGCTTAGATCATTGGGCGGGGAGGACGACTAGTAGGCGTATGGGACACCCACACCTTCTATACAGATACCGCACTCGACGGAGTGATACGGACGTATATATATTGCAGATACCACGTTCTCTACAGTGTTGGACGTTACTTGTTTCATATTGCAGATACCACACTCTAAAGAACGTTGGACGTTATACTATTTCAGATACCATGCTCCTCGGAGATGCACGTTATCAGGTGCCCGTGTTATAGGGGGCATATGTGGCATACACTAGCCGGTTGTCATGATTGGTGAATTACGTCAGCATATGTCTAGCCTACACATTCCCATACACTCAAGTTGTCCTCAAATTGCATTCACTTAGATGGTTAGGTCACCCCCCCTTTTATTATTCAGTATTTACTTTATGGCATATATTTTTTGTATCTTGTTACGTCCCTCTGAGGACCTGGAACCCTTCCAGGTTGTTTGTGCCATTGCAGGATACTTGATCTATTAGAGGGTGGACATCATTGCAGGTATATTTATATTTCCAGCTATTTCAGTCTTGTATTTCTTTCCATTTTATTCTGCTTATATAGCCTAGTATTTATAGACCTATATTGTTCTTCTGGTCTATTCGAACGAATGTATTATTGGGCTGCAGACTGATGATGTGTGTCGTTCTTTCTTGAGATTACTTATCCTGGATTGAGATTTAGATTTAGTTGTTGTATATTAGAAATAGCTTATTACTTGGATCACTTGACCATGGACAGCGTAAGTGCACTTCGTCGGGTCCATTAAATTGGAAAGCCCTACGAAGTCGTACCAGCTGGCCATTGCCACATGTCTGGTCCCATGGATTTTGGGACTGGGGCGTGACAAAGCCACTTTGACAACTCGTTCCAAGATGTCAAAAGGTCCAATGTACCTCGGACTCAGCTTGCCTCTGCCTCCGAATCTGATAGTACCACGAGTAGGCGATATCTTCAAAAATACGTGATCATCTTCCTTGAACTCCAATGATCTGCGGTGCGCATCTGCCCAATGTTTCTGTCTGTCCTGTGCTGCACGCAGGTGGCTCTGAATCTGCTTGACTTTCTCTACTGTCTATGTCACCAACTCTGGACCAAGTATCTGATGCTCTCCCACGTCACTCCAACATACTGGTGACCTACATTTCCTGCCGTACAGTGCCTCATAAGGTGCATCTGTATGCTAGCCTGGTAGCTGTTATTGTAGGAGAATTCCACCAAGTATAGATGGTCCTCCCAAGATCCTCCAAAATCGATCATGCACGCTCTCAACAAATCCTCTAATATTTGTATCGTGCGCTCTGACTGGCCATCAGTCTGTGGATGATATACAGTGCTGAACTTGAGACGAGTTCCTAGACTCTCCTGCATACTCCGCCAAAAATATGACGTAAATCTGGAATCACGATCCGATACGATGTTGACAGTGTCACTACCACGTTCCAAAAATAGGGGTATTTTTGACTTTATATATATATATATAATATTACGTATATTTAATTTAAATAAATTGTGTGAGATGTGTATTTATAATATTATATATACACATTATTTATTAATGTTTGAGCTGGTAGACTTGACCTAGAGGCCTACTAGATGAACACCTGACCGAACGATAGGGTGATGAATTTAATTATATTATTTAGAATTTAATTATTGGAGGTTGTAATTAATTACCGTAATTTTATTTAATTGTTGTGCTTTGCCGTTGCTTCGATATTTGGAGCGCTACCCTATCTTTTGTCTCCCAATAAATTTCACAACCTTGCCCTAGACGTGCCTGCCTTCCATTCAGACTTTTTGTAACTCATAATTATGCTCTCTTGTGCTTCATTTTAGCCGCACAATATTCGTCGCAGACATTTATTTAATTTCTAAATAAAATCTGACTTTGTATCGTTGTGCGTTCCAATCGAAATTGGAGACAATCTCGACCCATTTTTTGTGCAACCCAAATTAGGGTAATATTCTGTTCCGAGTCTTCTTCACTAATGATATTTGTGTCCCAATTAAATTTTGGCCCTATATACTCCTAATTAATTTTAGAACACCACTTGCAATTATTCTAATTAAATTGTGGATACCAACTTGACTAATTTCGTTTTAACCTAATTTAATCGAAATACCCCATTCATTAAGCCCATACAAAACACACAACACCCACTCACCCTACAAAAACCAAATACCCAAATCACCAACCAATTTTTTATCATTTTATGTGTCTGTGCAAATATCCAAATTTAAGGGGGCTCATTTGCAAATGTTGCATTAGGTGTCAACACCCCATTAGTTCAAACCAAATGGAGAGCCCTAATATTTGACTAGTCAACCAACCCCCCTCCTTACATGAATGATTTTCTCCATGACGAATCCTGGCTACCCATTCAAAATGGGGCTCATCATCACCACACACCTCCCATCACCTCTCCTATAAAGTGTCTCTTTCGCCCCTCTTCCCAATGCAGGCCCTAATTTCAAGGAGCCTTGAAAACCTCACCCACATCTTCTCTCTCCTCCCACCTCACAAACCCAACCGTAGTTCCCTTCTCCTTTTCCATTTTTTCCTTTCTTCTTCCTTCTTCTTCTTCTTCTTCTTCTTCTTCTTCTTCTTCCTCTTCACCTATTTTTGGGTTTAAGGAAACCTCCCTCCACGAGCCACCCGGCCAGCCCCCTACTCCGGTCGACATCCCCTCCGGCCCGGCCAACCGCTCAAGCCCGACCCCGGCTGCTTCTGCTTCTTCCCCGGCTCCTCCTGCACCCTGCCTCCTCCTCGACCATCCTCCTTCCCCGACCACCGAGCTCCATCCTGCCGGCCTCCTCCAATACACAGCTCCGCCCACTCCTCTTCCATCTTCTCCGACCTGTCTCTCTTCCCCGGCCGTATCTCCCTCCATCAGCTCCGGCATGCCCGACTTCCCACGGCTTCCAGCTGCTCCCACTAGCTCCGGTCAGCTGCTCATTCTGGCCAGCCACCTCAACCCGACCACCACCATCACTACCAGTCCTCCACCTGCTCGCTACCTCCCTTCCCCGGCTGTGCTGCCATTACCCGACCACCAGAGCCTACCTCCTCCTTCCCGTTCACCTCGTCGTTGACCCACCGAACGACCATCATCTCCTCTATTACTCATCCGACCACAACTATGACTCGGCCTGAAGCTCTCCCCCCTCAGTCCCAAGCTCCCCTCGCCCGAGACCCCCCACCAACTGAACATCTGCCGATCCCCTCCGACCTCAGCTTCATCACCATCACCATCAATGTAGCTCCCCCTCCGAAGCTGAGCTGCTCCACCACGATCCTCCCAACCGAGCCTGAGCACCCCGACCTTCCTTCCGAGTAACCTTCCCTTCTCTACCACCCATCACCACCATACAGTACCACCACCCCCTGCAACTTCCCTCCGCTCTACTCACCTGAGTTCCCTGCACCACCCTCATCAGCTCCACTTCGGCCAAACCTCCATCGAGCCCCACTCCTCCCTGTATTCCCAGTCCGGCCATCTCCTTCCTGCTCTCCTCCCAACTTCCTTCGAGCGGCCACCCGTCGAGCCAGCACCACCACCCCCTGCCTGGCTCACACAGCCACACCTCGTCATCGTCGTCGACGTCTTCGCCGTCGTCGTGCACGCGCACATGTACGGTTTTCTCCCCCTCGAGTACACGTATGTGTGTATGTGTGTATGTGTGTATGTATGTAGTATATGTGGGATTCACATATGTAAACATATACGTATATATAACATATTTCTCTATTAGTATATTTATGTATTCATATATATATATATATATATATATATATATATATATATATATATATATATGTATGTATGTATGTATGTATGTATTAGTATGTACGTAATAGTTTATATGTATTCATATACATACATATGTATATGCATGTATATTGGTTTATTTTCATATAGTATATATTTAATAAAATGTATACCGGTATAAATTCAATTATTGTATTAGTATTAGTATATGTTAATATTAATGATGGTATATATATATATATATATATATATATATATATATATATATATATATATATATATATATATATATATATATATATATATATATATCATATATCATATATTTCTCAAATTTGTATATATATAATTATGTATTGTATTGTAGACGTATGCCCTAGTATACGTTTAAAACGAATACAATTGATTGGTATGTTTAATATATATACATAGTATAAATTCATTAGGGTATATACATATATTAATATATGTAATTAATTGGTATACGTATATATTGTATATGTATTTAATTTGGTGTATATATATTATAAGTATTAATGCCAGTTATTAATAATATGTATATTGTATATGTACTAGGTGACCCGTGGTTACATTGACCTATGCCCATGTAGTATGGTAGCAGACTGCCATATGTACATCGACATACTGGCAAGACCCATATCATCGACTGTCTGATTTCACAGGAATTACAGACGCGACGTCCGTGCAACTTGACGCACACTGACCCTAGCTGACCAGTATCATCACTAGCGTAGTCTCGAGTTCAGTGTATTTTGATTGTGTGATTAGTGTAATGTCTGATGCAAATATTATATTTATGATATGTCTATAGGACTGTTAGATCATCCAGACGATACTCTGGAACAGGATATTGGTATTACCAGCTAAGGACCCAAGGCGAGTACATTCTCTGATAATTTCTAATTATTTGATAATATCTATAATTCCAGTATCTAGAAATGTTATATCTGATTCTTGACACTGTGCTACACGGACTAGTATATAGATTGGATCTGCAGGCATGAGATATTACATTGATTATCGTATTGACATTGTACATGACATTGATATTTAGACCTTGTATATGATAATTGAATATTGCTCGTGTATCGTGACGTGTCGTGATTGGATCCACTGTACTAGTTAGGGGCGGGGGGAATATTAGTAGATTATTTGATCATACCCAACTCTACATGCATCATAGCTCACCCCACATCTCACGTCGGGTGCAGCCTGACCATTATATGCCTCATAGCTGTTATATATGATTAGCCTGACCACTACTTGTATTATAGCTAACCAAATGGTTAGCCTGACCTTATATGAATCATAGCTAATCTTATGTAACCAGCCTGATCTTGTCACAAGCCGATCACATGATAGACTGGTATTTCAAACACTTAGAATAGTTACAGTGCTCTATTTTAGATCATATATACTACATCAACCGTATATGATATTGTACCTCGTTCTTTTCATTTAATATATGCACTGACTGTATCATATTGCCTATATTGTCTGTCTCTTTATATTGCGTGTCTCTTCATTATGCCATTGCATTTATTCATTGTCTTCTCTCAGTATATAGCATCATCTGTTTATTGTTTTATAGTCCTTATCAATTAAATGGAATTGTTATTTGAGATGTACTTTGCTCCTTCCTGACTGGAAAATATTCTTCCAGACTATGCCTTAGAGGACTGGTGTCCGACATTTATGGACCACAGGGTGAGTAGCTGTAGACTTGGACTTGGTAGTTCAGTTATGATTCCAGAAGGTCTAGCCGGAATTACTAGTTAGCTAGTTAGTTCTTTTAGCAGATTTTTGGTACCGGATTTGTCTCCGGCGTACTTTGTTGAGACTTGGTTTATATTGTTGAGTTAGATTATTCTATTTAGACTTGTGTTGCATTTATTTTATTCTTCGATATCTTATCGTGCTATAGTTATGTGATTGAGTAAGTTGTTCATATTATATTATGATTATCCGTGTCTCCTTATGGAGTTGGATATCCATCTGAGATTGATTAGATAGTATCATGACCTAGACAGCGTTCTACCGTTGATGCTGCAGCGTAGGCTGGACGTACCCTATACCGGGTGCGGGCCGTGACACGTTTTTAGTGGTGGCCCATGTAGGTCAGACTTCGCAAGTTGTGCGATATCGTGGTAGTATAACGTATTAGTTGTACTACTGCGTGCCTGCTATAGAATATAGGACATAGGATACTAGTATGAGAGAGGATACTCAATCACAAATTATTTGAGAGATTCTTGGGATGACCCCTGAGAATCTCATTATGAATTCCAATTTAAATTCCTTTCCCCTTGTTTTCGTCTGTTCTCGCTTGTTGATATTGAGTTTGATTCTTGTTGACCAGTTGTTAAATTTAAATTCTTGGTATCGTTATTGAGTTGATTTCTTATCGAGATGAATTTTAAGGGCTAAAATTTATGGTATCATCTGATGACATATATTGATGAGGACAGTGAGAAAGGTAAAGCGTCTAGTTTGGTTATGGAACCTAGAGCTTATCACAGCCATATTAGCTGTCATGACGAGAACGTAGGAACCTGACTTGGATGTACATACTTTAGTTATGAAATTTAGAGTCTTTCGCAGCCATACCGGTTGGCGTGGCGAAGATTCTAGATGACATGATTATAGAGTTGCATACCTTAGTTACGGAACCTGTCGTTTATCGCACCTATGCTTACTTGCGTGGCGAGGATTCTAAGTGTCATGATTTCTGACAAACGTGTATGATTATCAGGTTGTATCTTAAATTGGTTCTTAAAGTATCATCTCAACACTTATCTATTTCTGTTATTACAGGACTTTATTCCATCGCTTCTTTTGTTTCTTAGCAGTAGAAATACCTTCAGTCCTCAATCCAATTCCTTTTTGAGCTTCTATTCTTTGAGGATTCCTTGTTAAGTATGATAATTAGGGACTTGTAATTATGTCTGTGTCTTGTATTAGTGTTGACTGAGTGTGACTTGTGAGCTTGTAAGTGCTTCTTGGTTGGACATGTGAGCAGTAGACATTAATCTAGAGTTAACCCATAGCATAGTACCTTGTAGCAATAGTTCTATGATAGGTGTGTTATAGTTAGTATTGGCACTATAGATAGAAGGAGAAAAGAGTATCAGTGATGATTCCAAGAGTTAGTTTCAGAGCCAGCATACCCGTCCTGGATAATCATGATTATGTAATTGGATGATCTATGTAAACAATTAAGTATCAAGGAATTGTGTTAAGAATTAATGGAGCATGATGTTCAATTTAATGATTGATATCGGGTGTGTTAAAAATAAAGAAATGTATATGCATAAAGAGTTATAATGAGATGTCATGAGTAGAGAAATATCAGGATTGATAATAAAAGTGGTAAAGCGTATCACAGACTAGTTTAACAGGCTGTAAAAGATTAAAGGGAAATACATATACATCAATCGAGATGAGGAACCATATACTTGCCCATGAGAGTAAAGTGCAACATGGGTGTTATAGAAGGTGCAAGTAATCGTGAGTTCTAATAAGTTTGATGAGATGATCCAATAATGAAGCTAGTGTTATCATACCAAGGGTACTAATGATTCTATATCGAGGAATAGTTGAGCAAGGTGCTAATAGTAAGTGCCTTGTATGATAATGTTAAATTAGTATATCAGTTGATATAGATAGAAACTCATTAGAGAAAATACGTGTGATGATAACTTTGATCATTTGGAAGTAATAGTGTAAGTAATTCGAGCAGTACAAATTTTAGTACACAGTTGAGAGTTGTAGACAATGGGTGTATTTGAGTGCACCTTGAGTATTAGAGACTGTGAGCATTTATATGTATATTTGTGGATTTAAAATTGAAGAGTGGAAATAAATTTCAAATTTTTAAGAATTTTGAGGAGTTGAGATTCAATGTTATTAAATTTTTGAGGATTCAAATTTGATTCAATAAACATAGTCAAAGCTGTAAAAGATTTTATAAGTGATTAAAATTTTATTTCGATATTGAGTATTTGACTTTTGAGGAAGTATATGCATTTTACTCTAAATCGTTCGAGAAGTAAAATTTGATGATTTTATTTGGAGGATTAAGTTTTTATGGTGGGTAAGAAATATATATTAGTATATGAGTGGGTGAAGTGCATACGTAAGGATCTGTTGACTTGGGCATGATTGAGATGGCACTGCAAACAAACTGGGGTGTCCATCTAGAGTTGTATTAGAGAGAACAATACTTAGTATGGTGTGTTGCACTTGGTGTGCACTTTAGTGATAAGAACACTAGTATGAACAATTATAGTAGGAAAAAGAACTAGCAGTAGGTATACTTATAGTAGAACAGAGGTACCTAAAGGGATAGGAGTATCAAACCTTGAATGCATCATTGACCTATGATTGTGTTAGAGGTCCTTGGTATCAGATTTTGGTATTAGTAGAAAGGTGTGTGCAATGAGGATGTATTCATGGATGTTGTGGACTAATGATTAGTTGATATGGGTACTAGTGTACAAGGATAGGAATTAGTTAGCGAATGTGCCAGAGTTAAGTGTATATTAGAGGATGAAGATATCCAAGTAATGGGTTAGAAAACTATGTTCTGTTCTTTCCTTTTTCATCCTTTTCCGTCTGTTGATTGATTGATTTATTCTTTAGTACCGTAACTTGTATCAAAGATCTTCTTGCTAGGATATGGTTAGTAGTAAACCCCGACAGAGACTGTATTACCATGACAAAAGAGACTATGACCATGCATGTTTCATCTAGATTGCATATTTATCTAGAATACGTGTTGTATTGCGTGTTGTATGACTGTAGGTAGGATTCTCTTAGACTTTGATTTTTGGGGGTTTTGACTGTAGTAAAGGATTAATGAAAAGGTTATGATTTGACAAAGAGAGACAATGTGCCTTCAAATTTGAGGATAAACATTAATTTAAATAAAGAGTTGAGAACTTGATATGGCAGAATTGACGACTTGGTTAAATCATTGATTTTATAAAGAGTATGAAATGATTGAATTTATTATTAAATTTTGAGAAATTTAAGAAGATTATCATTGTATTTATTTGACTGCAAGATATAGATTTATTTTGAATATTACAATTGAAGATTTTGCGAGAATTATATTATTTGAGTATTGTGTGGAAAAACAAAAAAGAGTCGAGGAATAAGATCACTAATGGAATAGTATTTTCGGATGAGATGTCCTAAATTTTATAACTATGCGTTGACTGAAATTTAATTAAAGGATTGGATAGTAAATTTTGTATTTAGTGATTTACTCAAAATTTGAGGAGTAAGATGATTAATGGATAGTATTTAAATTCAAAATTTTCGGTTGACATTTCAAATTTTATAAATATACGTTGATTGGAGTTAAATTGAAGGATTGGATGTATGGATTTGTGTTCTTAGATGGGATTTCTTAATGTGCATTGAGTTAATTTAATTAGAGGATTGGATGTTAAACTTCGAGTATTTAATTATTAACTTAAAATTTTTGGAGAAAATTGTGATAAAAATAGAATTTTATTTTATTTCGAGGATTTTCAGGAATACAATAATTTCAGAATTTTAAAAATTGTGAAATGACAAGGTGGATTATTTCATGATTATGTGGGTTGATTAATTTAACTTTTGATGGAAAATAATATAACGAGTAAATACTACTATAAGGATTTTAAATTTCGAGGACGAAATTCTTTTAAGGAGGGTCGACTTGTCACTACCACGTTCCAAAAATAGGGGTATTTTTGACTTTATATATATATATATATAATATTGTGTGTATTTAATTTAAATAAATTGTGTGAGATGTGTATTTATAATATTATATATACACAGTGTTCATTAATGTTTGAGTTGGTATACTTAACCTAGAGGCCCACTAGATGAACACCAGACCGAACGATAGGGTGATGAATTTAATTGTATTATTTAGAATTTAATTATTGGAGGTTGTAATTAATTACCGTAATTTTATTTAATTGTTGTGCTTTGCCGTAGCTTCGATATTTGGGGCGCTATCCTATCTTTTGTCTCCCAACAAATTTTACAACCTTGCCCTAGACGTGCCTGCCTTCCATTCGGACCTTTTTGTAACTCATAATTATGCTCTCTTGTGTTTCATTTTAGCCGCAAACTATTCGTCGCGGACGTTTATTTAATTTCTAAATAAATTCGACTTTGTATCGTTGTGCGTTCTAATCGAAATTGGAGACAATATCGACCTATTTTTCGTACAACCCAAATTAGGATAATATTATGTTCTGGGTCTTCTTCACTAATGATATTTGTGTCCCAACCAAATTTTGGTCCCATGTACTCCTAATTAATTTTAGAACACCGCTTGCATTTATTCTAATTAAATTAGGGATACCAACTTTGACTAATCCTGTTTTAACCCAATTTAATCCAAATACCCCATTCATTAAGCCCATACAAAACACACAACACCCTCTCACCCTACAAAAACCAAACATCCAAATCGCCCACCAATTTTTCATCATTTCATGTGTCTGTGCAAATACCCAAATTTAAGGGGGCTCATTTGCAAATGTTGTATTAGGTGTCAACACCCCATTGGTTCAAACCAAATGGAGAGCCCTAATATTTGACTAGTCAACCAACCCCCTCCTTACATGAATAATTTTCTCCATGACGAATCCTGGCCACCCATTCAAAATGGGGCTCATCATCACCACACACCTCCCATCACCTCTCCTATAAAGTGTCTCTTTCTCCCATCTTCCCAATGCAGGCCCTAATTTCAAGGAGCCTTGATAACCTCACCCCCATTTTCTCTCTCCTCCTACCTCACAAACCCAACCGTAGTTCCCTTCTTCTTTTTCAATTTTTTTCCTTTCTTCTTCCTTCTTTTTCTTCTTCCTCTTCACCTATTTTTGGGTTTAAGGAAACCACCCTCCACGAGCCACCGGGTCGGCCCCCTACTCCGGTCGACACCCCCTCCGGCCCGGCCAACCGCTCGAGCCCGACCCCGGCTGCTACTGCTTCTTCCCCGGCTCCTCCTGCACCCTGCCTCCTCCTCGACCCGCCTCCTTCCCCGACCACCGAGCTCCATCTCGCCGGCCTCCTCCAATATACAGCTCCGCCCACTCCTCCTCCATCTTCTCCGACCTGTCTCTCTTCCTCGGCCGTATCTCCCTCCATCAGCTCTGGCGTGCCCGACTCCCCGCGGCTTCCAGCTGCTCCCACGAGCTCCGATCATCTGCTCGTTCCGGCCAGCCACCTCAACCCGACCACCACCATCACTACCAGTCCTCCACCTGCTCGCCACCTCCCTTCCCCGGCTGTGCTGCCATTACCCGACCACCCGAGCCTGCCTCCTCCTTCCCGTTCACCTCATCGTCGACCCACCGGACGACCATCATCTCCTCCATTACTCAGCCGACCACAACTACGACTCGGCCTGAAGCTCTCCCCCTTAGTCCCAAGCTCCCCTCGCCTGAGACCCCCCGCCGACTGAACATCTGTCGATCCCCTCCGACCTCAGCTTCATCACCATCACCATTAACGTAGCTCCCCGCCGGAGCTGATCTGCTCCGCCACGAGCCACCCAACCGAGCCTGAGCACCCCGATCTTCCTTCCGAGCAACCTCCCCTTCTCCACCACCCATCACCACTATACAGCACCACCACCCCCTGCAACTTCCCTCCGCCCTACTCACCTGAGTTCCCTGCACCACCCTCATCAGCTCCACTCTGGCCAAACCTCCATCGAGCCCCACTCCTCCCTGCATTCCCAGTCCGGCCATCTCCTCCCTGCTCTCCTCCCAACTTCCCTCGAGCGGCCACCCGTCGAGCCAGCACCACCACCCCCTGCCTGGTCACACAGCCACACCTCGTCATCGTTGTCGACGTCTTCGCCGTCGTCGTGCACGCGAACAGGTATAATTTTCTCCCCCTCAAGTACACGTATGTGTGTATGTGTATATGTGTGTATGTATGTAGTATATGTGGGATTCGCATATGTATACATATATGTATATATAACATATTTCTCTATTAGTATATTTATGTATTCATATATATATATATATATATATATATATATATATATATATATATATATATATATATATATATATATATATATATGTGTATGTATTAGTATGTACGTAATATTATATATGTATTCATATACATACATATGTATATGCATGTATATTGGTTTATTTTTATATAGTTTATATTTAATAAAATGTATACTGGTATAAATTAAATTAATGTATTAGTATTTGTATATGTTAATATTAATGATGGTATATATATATATATATATATGATATATTTCTCAAATTTGTATATATATACTTATGTATTATATTGTAGACGTATGCCCTAGTATACGTTTAAAACGAATATAATTGATTGGTATGTTTAATATATATACATAGTGTAAATTCATTAAGGTATATACATATATTAATATATGTAATTAATTGGTATACGTATATATTGTATATGTATTTAATGGTGTATATATATATATATTGTAAGTATTAATGCTAGTTATTAATAATATATATATTTTATATGTACTAGGTGACCCGTGGTAACATTGACCTATGCCCATGTAGTATGGTAGCAGACTGCCATATGTACATCAACGTACTGGCAAGACCCGTATCATCGACTGTCTAATTTCATAGCAATTACAGACGTGACGCCCGTGCAACTTGACGCACACTGACCCTAGCTAACCAGTATCATACCTAGCGTAGTCCTGAGTTCAGTGTATTTTGATTGTGTGATTAGTGTAATGTTTGATGCAAATGTTATATTTATGATATGTCTATAGGACTGTTGGATCATCCTGACGATACTCTGGAACAGGACATTGGTATTACCAGCTAAGGACCCAAGGCGAGTACATTCTCTGATAATTTCTTATTATTTGATAATATCTATAATTCCAGTATCTAGAAATGTTACATCTGATTCTTGACACTGTGCTACACGGACTAGTATATAGATTGGATCTGCAGTCATGAGATGTTACATTGATTATCGTATTAACATTGTACACGACATTGATATTTAGACCTTCTACATGATATATTGGATATTGCTCGTGTATCGTGACGTGTCGTGATTGGATCCACTATACTAGTTGGGGGCGGAGGAAATATTAGTAGATTATGTGATCATACCCAACTCAACATGCATCATAGCTCACCCCATATCTCACTTCGGGTGTGGCCTGACCATTATATACCTCATAGCTATTATATATGATTAGCCTGACCACTACTTGCATCATAGCTAACCAAACGGTTAGCCTGACCTTACATGACTCATAGCTAATCATATGTAACCAGCCTGATCTTGTCCCAAGCTGATCACATGATAGACTGGTATTTCAAACACTTAGAATAGTTATAGTGCTCTATTTTAGATCATATACTACATCACCCGTATATGATATTGTACCTCGTTCTTTTTATTTCATATATGCACTGACTGTATCATATTGCCTATATTGCCTGTCTTTTTATATTGCCTGTCTCTTCGTTTTTCTATTGCATTTATTCATTGTCTTCTCTCAGTATATAGCATCATCTTTTTATTGTTTTATAGCCCTTATCAATTAAATAAAATTGTTATTTGAGATGCACTTTTCTCCTTCCTGACTGGAAAATATTCTTCCAGACTATGCCTTAGAGGACTGGTGTCCGATATTTATAGACCACAGGGTGAGTAGCTGCAGACTTGGACTTGGTAGTTCAGTTGTGATTCCGGAAGGTCTAGCCGGAATCACTAGTTCGCTAGTTAGTTCTTTTAGCAGATTTTTGGTACCGGATTTGTCTCCGGCGTACTTTGTTGAGACTTGGTTTATATTGTTGAGTTAGATTATTCTATTTAGACTTGTATTGCATTTATTTTATTCTTCGATATCTTATCGTGCTGTAGTTATTTGATTGAGTATGTTGTTCATATTATATTGTGATTATCCGTGTCTCCTTATGGAGTTGGATATCCATGTGAGATTAATTAGATAGTATCATGACCTAGACAACGTTCTACCGCCGATGCTGCGGCGTAGGCTGGACGTACCTACCCTCTCGTGCCCCTATACCGGGTGCGGGTCGTGACAGACAGGCACTCCATATCTGTCTCATATACATGTCAGCTAATATCTCCGTGGACTGCCCAACTCTGAAGGGCAAGAAATGTGCAGACTTGGTGAGTCTGTCTACGATAACCCAAACTGCATCCTTCCCGCTAGGGCTCCGCGGGAATCCTGTGACAAAGTCCATGGTAATGTGTTCCCACTTCCACTCGGGAATGGAAAGCGGCTGCAATAGTCATGCAGTTCTTTGTTATTCAGCCTTGTCTTGCTGACATACCAAGCATCTTGCCACGAATCTCGCAATCTATCTCTTCATCCCATGCTACCAGTAATGTTGCCTCAAATCTCGATATATCTTTGTACCCTCGGGATGAATAGAATAATCGAGCTATGAGCCTCGGTCATCAACTCTTGGCGTAGCTCGCAACTCAGAATGTATTGGCAATCTCCATACCTCAATGTTCCGTCTTCATGAATCCTGAGTCCCGTTTGCATGTCGGCCTCTGTCCTTCCTCGCAGTCGTCTAAATCTCGTATCTGTAGGCAAGGCGGCCTTGATCCTCTCAATAAATGTGGACTGAACCTCGAGACTGGCCATCTGTCCTTCCATTTCCTGGCAATGCAATCTCAATCCTGAGTTCCTGAAAATCCTCTAACAACTGGCGATGAGTTATAAAAATATGCCATAGGCTTCCTGCTTAAGGCATATGCTACTACATTCTCCTTGCCAGGGTGGTACTGCAACTCGATATTATAATCTGTCATAAATTCTAGCCAGCGCCTCTGTCCCATGTTGAGCTCCCTCTGTGTGTAGACACACTTCAGACTTTTTGTGTTCTGTATAAATCTCCACATGCTCTCCATAAAGGTAGTGTCGCCATAGCTTTAGTGCAAATATCACTGCAGCTAGCTCTAGGTCGTGTGTCTGATAGTTCTTCTCATGAACCCTTAGTCGTCTTGATGCGTAGACTATCTATTCTATCTAATCATAACTCATATTTGCTGACCTTGGCATACCGTCTCTCCTGTCTCAGCGTCTCCAACACGATCCTGAGATGTCTCTCATGCTCTTCCTGACTCTTGGAATATACCAAGATGTTGTCGATAAC
The DNA here is from genome assembly GCA_036927795.1 of Iris macrosiphon. NCBI lineage: Eukaryota > Viridiplantae > Streptophyta > Magnoliopsida > Asparagales > Iridaceae > Iris > Iris macrosiphon. The sequence goes on from JAYESA010000008.1 coordinate 56,565,835, forward strand.
TACCACCATGAACTTATCTAAGTACTGGTGGAAAGCACCGTTCATCAGACTCATAAATACTGCTGGCGCGTTGGTTAAACCAAACGACATGACTAGAAACTCATAGTGCCCTTATTTGGTCCGGAAAGCCCTCTTCGGGATGTCCTCTCTCTGTACCTTGATTTGATGATAACCGGATCTGAGATCGATCTTCGAGAATACACATACACCACTTAGCTGATTCAAATAAATCATCGACGCGTGGCAATGAGTACTTGCTCTTTATCGCTACGGCATTTAATGTCCTGTAATCAATACACAAGTATACTGTCTCATCCTTCTTAGGCACTATTTAGATGGTTGCTTTCCATGGAGAAATACTAGCCCGACTGAAACCCTTGTCTAAGAGACCCTCTACTATGGACCTTCAACTCAACCAACTCTATCGGTGCTAGTCTGAAGACGAGAAAATAACTGGCTCGGCTCTGGGAGTCAACTCTTTAGCAAACTCTATCTCTTTGTCAGGTGGCCGGCCCGGAAGGTTCTCTAGTAACACATCCTCAAATTTGATATAATACGGGGGTACACTAGTTCACCCTTTGTATTGTGTGCCCCTAAGGTAGATGGGCCATTTGCTCCTGGGCTCCCTGAAGAAACTCAACCCTAGGTAATCTGGTGGCTTAAAAAAATAATGCAACCACGTCGACAATCCAGCGTCGCGTGGTATTGGCTCAACCAACTCATGCTAGGACGATTTTATCGTCTAGACTTTAACCTCAAGATAAATTCGCCTGTTCTATTTTCAACATCAATCCTCAAAAGAAAATGTTTCCTTGCCTAATCTATAATTTCTCTTCTCCTCAAGGTTTTCCTTAAAAATTTATTCCTCAAATTTCTTCTTTTCGTTATTCATCTCTCCAAGTCACATAGTACAATAATGGTATCACCCAAGCACATACTAGAATTCCTAGAATCAGATCATTATCTTCCAAGTGAGAGCCTAAAATTTTATCTCCTCTAGTCCATAATATCATTCCTGGTATCGCTATCATTTACAACAACTAATTCCTAGCATCGGGCTATGCACCTCCATAAATTATTCTAGGTTATAATCAACAATCCTTCCAACTCCCAGTACTTCCAAGATCACTACTATCTCAACTACGAATAGGGTACTACTGGTTCCAATTCTCTTGCTGTAACGCCCCGCAACTGCTCGGAGCGTTACGCTGAGTCGGAGTCGGATAAAATGAATCAAATGCTGGTTACATTTGAAATGTCGGATTTCGGGAAGAAGGGTTAATCGAGTTGGTTTCAATGTGCAGATGGCTAGCGGGTTCGATGGAAATCAGGTGTTCGTTCAGAACAGTACTGAATAGCTGGATGGAAACGATAATGCCGTCTTCCTTAGTCCGATCGGTCGGATGATTTGGAGAGCACGGCCTGCTCGCACGGTCATACCAGTTGAGTAGATCGCGCTTGCATCGGACCACGAGTTCAAGGGATTGGCCGTATCGGCAGGACAGGACGCCTAACGGATTCAAACATTGTGAGTGGGCTCTTTCCCTTCTCCTCTACTCCTTCATGCCTAATAATATGGAAAACACGTAATGGCTTGTACACTTGGGCTGAAACATCGGGAAGCACTACACTGAGGCGTGCATAGAGTGTGCGTCGTTGGCTTGGTAGGATTGTGGCTTGAACTGGTTTACGCGTTGGATAGTTGGATTGTACATTTGAGGCAGTCGGTTGGATTACTTGGGATTATACTTGGATAGTTGGATGCGATAGTCGGATTATACATTTGAGACGATCGGTTGGATACTTGGGATTTGGCTGGAACGGTTGGAAATATATGAGATGGAATGATACTTTGAGGCAATGGGAATATCGGGAATTCGGGCGAGCGAACGTGCATCCGTGCGCGAGTATCATTTGGTCGCTTTGTCTTGCAAAAGCGAGCAGTTGTGGTTCGAAACCGAACAACTGCATATGCGAGGTATGGTGCCGCTTGATGGGGCATTGTGCCACTGAAACGGCATTGTGCCATGGGTTGGCTTTGAGCATGGGTGTTGCACCATTTCGGAATACATTGCTGTAAGGCGGAAATGTGAATTATGGGAATGGCTTGTGATGTGGACTCTTCGGGAGGATAAGTTGGAAGAATGGTTATGGATAATTTGGTTGGATATCGGTTGAACGAATTTAGGATCGCTTGGTGGGGCGAGAATGTTCGATCCTCTCGCCTCACCTACCTTCTGCATGTCACGGACAACCTGTGTACACCAGGGTGTTGATTTCCTTGAAACGGTTTTTATCCGGGGCACTGGAGCCGTTTCTATCCGGAGGGAAATATCGATTCGTGCTTTGGCGCGGTGCATTGCGGGACCTCCAGCGGGGCTTGCTACCCGGGCTGATAGGGCGCGCCGTAATGCTTGGAATATGTCCTTTATGGCTTGGCCAGTGACTTCATATAGACTAAGAGTTGGCTTGCTTTTCTTTCGTTGGTTTGTGCATCGTGTAGGCGCGGCCACCTTGCCTCGGCAAGAGTGTGCATTCGAGATGGGAATATATACTTCGGTTGAGGATGGATATTGAGGCGAGACTGATGGTTCGATATGTTATCGTGCAAACGATGGCATTGAGTTAGACGGGTCGGATATATATATAAACTGCTTGTCGCTTGGTTTGAGTTGAATGCTTGCATGCTTAAACTGCTTTACTGCTTTCCTTAACATGTCATTCATATGCCATGAAACGAATCTAGGATTCAACTAGAAAGATCACCATATAACTGTGTGCATTCACTATTTTTACTTAGTGTCGGCTTAGACGAGTGGGTTACCCCGCTCACCAGTACGGTTGGGTACTGACCCACGTTTGTGGGCAATATTTCAGGTACACAGGCGTAGTGGCGCTGCTTGGATATACGGGACAAGATGTATGAACTGTAAGTACCTTTGTGGGCTAGAGAAAGAGCAAGAGTTATTTCATCGTCTCCGTGGCATCGCCTTTGTGGCATTGACTCGGGGCATCTCGTTTGGACCCTATCGTGAGCTTCGCTGCGTATACTCTGATGTGTGCTTGGTACACAATTGGCTTCCGCTGTAACTTGGTTGTTTCGATGATAACTTTTGTGTTTAACAACATCGCCTTGTACGAGCGCAACTCCAGGCTCGTACGGCATCACGTCCCGAATAGAACGATTGTCCCGCGGGAGAGCTGCAACGTGGTGATTTCACGTTCAGCGGGGACTATTGGGCTTGCGGGAGTTTGGGGCGTGACAGATTGGTATCAGAGCGCCCGGTTCATTTCTTCGGACTTGGTCCTTCGCTTCATCACAAACTCTAAATAGCTTCCGCGTGTCGTTTAGCTCTTGGCTCTACTCAGTGCCGCATCGGATGTTTCATGCAATAAGTCTATTTATTGCTAGTTGTGGCTGCATGTTATTCTTTGTCGGGTTGCCTTGGTTGGTTTTCGTAGGATCGCTTAGCCTCGTTAGGCGTTGTTGCATTCGTGCAGCAAGTTGGTTGGCGTTGTTGCATTTGTGCAACAAGTTGTGGGCTTTCGTTGGGTTGGCTTGGCTTATCGTTCTGGAGTTTCTGATTGCCTCAATGGATCAGTTGGTTGGCTAACGAGATTCGGCTATGCGGCATATTTTGAGTAGAAACATTCGATGGGAATGGATCCTTGCACGAGTTGCTCGTCTAGCGATTGTGTTGGGTATAAGTTGGAATTTTGGCTGTGGCGCATCGGTTGGGAAAGTTTGAGTTTGGCTCGGGAATATCAGGATCAGTTGGAACGAGTTGCTCGTACAGCAATGGTGTGGAACCGTTGGGTATTGGGTTGGATTATTTGGAAGAGAGCTCGATGTACGGGATTACTCGTGTTGCGAAAGTATCAGACGGTTTGAGAATAGTTGGAAGTATTAAGAACGGGAAATCGCACGAGTTACATCACAAGAAGGATGGAAAGTTTTGGATAATTCGAGCATTGCCTGAGTTTTGTGTCAGACTCGAATTGGGAAAGGCAAGATCTTGCATGAGGGATGGTTCGAACGGATCTCGGATTCGTGAAAGAAAACGTAATGTGAGTAGCGAATTGATTCGAAGTGGTATATGGGATCAAATGTGTTAAGCAAGGCATTGGAAATATTTTGGTTGGACATCTATTGGAATTGCCTGAACGGGCTCGGATAACGAATACAAGTCGGTTAGTGCAAATCGATTGAGTTGGAAAGAGTAAAAATGGAGCAAGCGAATATTGAGTTATGATTCGGCAGAATCACCTCGGAATAGTCGGTTTGGGATAGACGCTGGTTGACGCAGATTTTGCATGAGGGCAACTATATTTCCAAGTGGTATATGGTGCAATGGAATTTGACTCGGGTATCCTTCGATACATTAGACTTGAGAACTCAAGGACGGACTCGTGCAAATGGAAGTATCATTGGGCTTAAAAGATGGGCGAAACCGGAACAAACATTTGGGTTATGCTTGAGCAAAGCGATGGAATTTTCGGAAGGATAGCGAGCACGAACTACGATTTTGGGCAACACATTTGAGCTGTTGGTTGAGCAAAGAAACACGATATTGGCTTGGAGGGCAATGTGATTGATTCACACAAACTTGAAGGATTTTGGATATTGTTGCTCGAGAAATTGAATCAGGTTTAGCGGAGATGAAATTTTGGGCAAAATGGTGCAACGATGATAGACGGATTCTCCGGAAGACGTGGACGGATTGTGGCAACAAGGGAAGGCAAAAAGATTTTTGGCGAATTGATTTCTGAAGATAGCTAAATGTGGGAGCAACGTCGGAACGAATCACTGTGCTGTTCGAGTAAGTTGGACGTGCAATGTCGAACGTGGCAAACGAATATGAATTTGAGCAAGTCTTGGTTTCGAGAATTATTGCAAGTGGTAGTGCGAGAATCGAATATGCAATTCGGAAATTTGATGGATTCAGGACAGAAAGACGGATTAAGGAAAGACGGTTTCAACGAGCGCGGTGCTGGAATTCGGAAGATCGCTCGGATGGAATGGATGGAATGATTCGGATTTGCAGATGAGAAATAGCATGGTTTATAGTAACTGTCCATCGTGATAATTTACAAATTGTCGAGCGTAGTTTCGGGACGGCTGACCCTAGCGACTTGACCGCAAATCGGAGATGAATATGGTAGACCCATAGAACGACCCTTGAGGCGGCGCATTTGGGAGTGCGCCGAGGGCAGATGTGAGAAATGAAATTTGGCTTATTGACTGAGTGTTGGATTTGAGAGACCCTTGGGATAGTCTTCAGCTGAAGATGCAGCCGGAAGATCGAAGCGATGGTGGAGGTAGCCTAGTCAACTGATGAGATTCAGAGTCACAGATTTTTGTAGATGGCATCGCCTCTGACTCATCGTGCTCTGGAAGGGAATAGCATTTATATGAATGGATGACTGTGGCGGCTCGTTCAAATCAAATCTTTGCGAATACTGGAAGGGACAGATGTGCATCAGATTTACAAGATGCATTAAAACTTAGTCTGGGAAACGTGCTCGTTCAGAAGGCAAAGGTGATATTCTATGCTTCGAGGCAGTGGAAGCAGCGCGAAGAACTATTTCATGCGCAACCTAAGAATTGTGGCGAGTGTGTCCACGTTGAAATCGTGGCGACACAAATCCCTTTGGCGTGGCGGCGAGATCTTCGTGGATCACACGAACCTCAATATAGATGTTCACCCTGTGAGATATTGAGATGGCAGGAAATGTGTTGGACTGAGCTGATCTAAGCAAGTTGATATTTGGGTAAGTCGCATAGCTGGGGTAGATCAGTTGTGAGAATCGTTCGGTGCACGAGATAATAATTGGAGATGTTGCTAGTACTGATTTCAGAAATAGTGGGATGGATTGAGCTGGAACGCGAACTCATTGAGTCGGTGGAAAATCTGCATAATTGAGAATAGTTCTCGAGCGAATGTGTTGGAATGGAAATCGTGATTTGGTCCAATTGGGAGCAAAGCAAATGGACGCCTCGAACATAAAGATACCCTTTTAACTTGTTCAAATTTGCTATCGCAAAGCTCGGCTGAAATGCATGTATTTTAGGGACGCCTTAAATATATGTACGATCCAAAACTAAGCGATACGAGAAATTCGGGTTGAGCTGCAAGGAGGATGTGGGAATTCGTGAAATTTATTCGAGCGTTCAGCAGAACGAGATGCGGAGTCAGAATCGTGAATATGTGAGTTGCTTAGAGCAGATCTATGGAATTGGATTATGGCATGCTAGTAAGGAATGAGTACCAGCACGGTTCGTGGACGAACCTGATTCTAAGTGGTATATTATGTAACGCCCCGCAACTGCTCGGAGCGTTACGCTGAGTCGGAGTCGGATAAAATGAATCAAATGCTGGTTACATTTGAAATGTCGGATTTCGGGAAGAAGGGTTAATCGAGTTGGTTTCAATGTGCAGATGGCTAGCGGGTTCGATGGAAATCAGGTGTTCGTTCAGAACAGTACTGAATAGCTGGATGGAAACGATAATGCCGTCTTCCTTAGTCCGATCGGTCGGATGATTTGGAGAGCACGGCCTGCTCGCACGGTCATACCAGTTGAGTAGATCGCGCTTGCATCGGACCACGGGTTCAAGGGATTGGCCGTATCGGCAGGACAGGACGCCTAACGGATTCAAACATTGTGAGTGGGCTCTTTCCCTTCTCCTCTACTCCTTCATGCCTAATAATATGGAAAACACGTAATGGCTTGTACACTTGGGCTGAAACATCGGGAAGCACTACACTGAGGCGTGCATAGAGTGTGCGTCGTTGGCTTGGTAGGATTATGGCTTGAACTGGTTTACGCGTTGGATAGTTGGATTGTACATTTGAGGCAGTCGGTTGGATTACTTGGGATTATACTTGGATAGTTGGATGCGATAGTCGGATTATACATTTGAGGCGATCGGTTGGATACTTGGGATTTGGCTGGAACGGTTGGAAATATATGAGATGGAATGATACTTTGAGGCAATGGGAATATCGGGAATTCGGGCGAGCGAACGTGCATCCGTGCGCGAGTATCATTTGGTCGCTTTGTCTTGCAAAAGCGAGCAGTTGTGGTTCGAAACCGAACAACTGCATATGCGAGGTATGGTGCCGCTTGATGGGGCATTGTGCCACTGAAACGGCATTGTGCCATGGGTTGGCTTTGAGCATGGGTGTTGCACCATTTCGGAATACATTGCTGTAAGGCGGAAATGTGAATTATGGGAATGGCTTGTGATGTGGACTCTTCGGGAGGATAAGTTGGAAGAATGGTTATGGATAATTTGGTTGGATATCGGTTGAACGAATTTAGGATCGCTTGGTGGGGCGAGAATGTTCGATCCTCTCGCCTCACCTACCTTCTGCATGTCACGGACAACCTGTGTACACCAGGGTGTTGATTTCCTTGAAACGGTTTTTATCCGGGGCACTGGAGCCGTTTCTATCCGGAGGGAAATATCGATTCGTGCTTTGGCGCGGTGCATTGCGGGACCTCCAGCGGGGCTTGCTACCCGGGCTGATAGGGCGCGCCGTAATGCTTGGAATATGTCCTTTATGGCTTGGCCAGTGACTTCATATAGACTAAGAGTTGGCTTGCTTTTCTTTCGTTGGTTTGTGCATCGTGTAGGCGCGGCCACCTTGCCTCGGCAAGAGTGTGCATTCGAGATGGGAATATATACTTCGGTTGAGGATGGATATTGAGGCGAGACTGATGGTTCGATATGTTATCGTGCAAACGATGGCATTGAGTTAGACGGGTCGGATATATATATAAACTGCTTGTCGCTTGGTTTGAGTTGAATGCTTGCATGCTTAAACTGCTTTACTGCTTTCCTTAACATGTCATTCATATGCCATGAAACGAATCTAGGATTCAACTAGAAAGATCACCATATAACTGTGTGCATTCACTATTTTTACTTAGTGTCGGCTTAGACGAGTGGGTTACCCCGCTCACCAGTACGGTTGTGTACTGACCCACGTTTGTGGGCAATATTTCAGGTACACAGGCGTAGTGGCGCTGCTTGGATATACGGGACAAGATGTATGAACTGTAAGTACCTTTGTGGGCTAGAGAAAGAGCAAGAGTTATTTCATCGTCTCCGTGGCATCGCCTTTGTGGCATTGACTCGGGGCATCTCGTTTGGACCCTATCGTGAGCTTCGCTGCGTATACTCTGATGTGTGCTTGGTACACAATTGGCTTCCGCTGTAACTTGGTTGTTTCGATGATAACTTTTGTGTTTAACAACATCGCCTTGTACGAGCGCAACTCCAGGCTCGTACGGCATCACGTCCCGAATAGAACGATTGTCCCGCGGGAGAGCTGCAACGTGGTGATTTCACGTTCAGCGGGGACTATTGGGCTTGCGGGAGTTTGGGGCGTGACACTTGCTACCCTTCCATACTAGTTCTAGAATCCAAAAGAACCTATCAATCTATCCTACTCAGGGTAACAATCTTCTCAGAGAATGTTATACGAATTTTGTCTTCTGGCATCGGACTTCGATCTTCTTCTGGAGGGAAATCATCAGGCACAAGCATTCGTATTCCCGAACAATAGGGGATGAGAAACAATGATAACGATATTGACGAAAATTGAACGATTACAAATTGGAAGTCCAAGGGCGATAATCACATACAAAGTGAGTTTTTAAAATCGATTATGGATTTAGATCCTATTTAACAATCATAATATCTATTCCTAATTTGTAGGCTTGCTTTGCACAGTCAGGTGACCAAGATGATTTAATACTGACCTGCATGGGCTACCACAAAAACATGTCATACTTCAGTCCCAAAATACGTAGGACCAGGAATACGTGATACGCCAACTACGCAATCGACCAGAATCTGGTCTGATTCGAATACGTATAAGCTGTAAAATATAAAGGGCACTATCTAGATATCCCATAAAGGTAAACTCTATGTCTCAATCCACAATGTACAGCAGTATACAAGAAAGAGCTATATGTGCTAAAGTCGGCCGCCCAATAACACACAAACTCGAATAGACTCGAGAAGAGATGAGTCTACAAAAACTTGGCTACAACAGCAGATGAATAATCAATATAAATAAAGTAACCACAATAACGGTAGAATGATATGAGTACCTGGTACAATGCCCGCAAGACATGCCACTCCGTCAATAACTCCAAATGCTCCACAATCGTCTATGCTGCAAAACTGGCAGGAAACCAGGTCCTCAGAGGGACGTAACAAGGTACAAAAATACAGCATGCCAAAGTACAAAAGAAAGTACAAGTGCAACGATGGTGTAGTCTAGCATAACCAACTAAGTGAGACACAGTTTGAAGACGATGTTTGACGCGTGGGCTATCCAAAATAAAATTGTAGCTCCGGACACGGAGACACACGGGACGTACCACAGCTCCGAGCAAAGAGTCACACGGGTGATACAACTACACTAGATACATGATCACTACAGAAACCGTATATATACATACATAAGCGCGTGCAGAGGAGCCCAAACGTCTAGTAACTGTCTTCCCCATCCAAGCGGTCAACGATTGTGCTTTGAACCTTAAACTCTATCTAACAATTTTGTCACACAGAAATAACTCAACAGATTCATACACTATTATCGTCACCCCAGTCCCCGGTCTTGATGTCAGTATCAGGATACAGGAAATCTTGTACGATAATAGTGTATGAATGTGTCCTGGGGTGACGATATACTCAGGTACATACATCGAGGTGTTACGAACATCTAACATTCGTTATATGACGTTACGACGAACGTCTACACCCGGTTGTGATCCGGACACGAAGCAACGATCTAAAACAAATACGCGTACAGTGTATATAATAAAACAATAAATATCCATAACTGAAATACAGGGTGGCAAGGTACACTTGCCTGCGTCCGGCTATGATGACGGGGATCCGGTACAACGTCCAAGTCCGCAGGTCTCGTAGTACCTAAAGAAGAGGTATAAACTACAACAATAAACTATCATGTGGCAAACTGGGATGTGATACACGTCTATACATATGCTCAGACTCGGCTATAACTCACAGGGACAAGACGCTAGAGGGTTGACCAAGGTTGACCATTGGTACGTTACATCAAATCAAACTAGTCCTCTATACAATATCATCAACCCAATCCTCAATCCTTCTATATTCATCACAATATTCAGTAGTTCAAGTATGTGTAATCCTCACATTCCTCCTGGTATTCCCAGACATTATCCTGCACGTTTAATTTTCATCCTCGAAATAAATAATCACTAATTATCTAAACCCTCGATTATAGATACAGTCCGCAAATTAATTGAGCACCGCTCCCCAATAACATTATTATTATTTTGTATTCCTCAATCACTGACTAATGGTTTGATTTTATACACTATTTCACAATCAATCTCCTGCTCCTCAATGTCCATCAATGTTTTAATATCACAACATTATTTTGCAACCATTTAACTCTACTCATCAACAATAATCAATTGTATAAAATAAATAAATAACTCTTTAAGAAATCTCTTATGACATTTTACCCTAAACTCATTATATTTAACATTTTAATCATCAAGCAGACATTTCGTCCCATCAAATAATAAAATTTATTGCATTCACTTACCCTCAATTTCATGTAATAACCCTAACATCTCTACTTAACATTTAACCATAAATTTCCCATTAAACTTACGAAATAAATCCTATAATCTCACATATGTATAGTTCACAAATATATATATTTGTATTTCTCACTGACTTTGTCACTAGTAATCAAATCCTCGAGATAATTAACAACTTAACGATATCACCACCCCTTTACCATAAATTGCCTGCTCGTCAAATAATTAAATTACATATAAAACGATGTAATAAAACCTGAAATCTTGATGCATTCAACCCTAAAACTCACATAGCATATTGCAATCCGCTGTGAACAAAACTTTGTTATCACCTTGAGGCTCTCAACATCGCCGGGGACGACCTCGTTCCCGAGCCCCGAGTACTCCCCCTCGGTGTTCTCCCGGATCACGATGATGTCCACGCTCTCGTGCCTCGTCCGGAGCCCTTCCAGGTTAAAATAGTGGACGAGCGACGCGTAGAGGTCGAGCCCCTTCCTGAGTTGCACGTTGAGGGAGCTGACCCCTCCGCCGACGGGGGTGGCGAGGCCGACTGTGGTGGTGGCTATGGTGTGGTGGTGCTGGTGTGAAGCTGGAGGTGCGGGGTATGCAGGCTTCAGCGGGATCGGGGGTGGCACAACAGCTCAACCGGAGCAGCAGTCGGTGGCCGGCTCGACTGTCGAAGGGGGATCTTGGGAGAGGTGGAGCTCGGTGGAGGATCTGCCGCACGTTGCCAGTGCCCGCTGGGGAAACTACGCGAGGCTGAGGTACTCGTCGTCTCGTCGTCAACGATGAAGGTCCACCGTCGTTCGATCACCAGAGCGTCGCTTCGGATAGCACCGCCTCCGCCATGGGTGCTGCTCTGTGGGTTGCCAGTCGACTGGAGGGTGTCGACTGAAAGCAGCCGGGTGGAGGAGCTCGACTGGCGGTTCCGTTATAGGGAACGGGGCCGAGATTGGTAGGCCAGAGTGACGACAGCGGCAGAGAATCTGCAGCCGTGGCCGGACGGGTGGAGTCAGGGCGGAGGTGATGGAGGAGGTGAGCGGCTCTTGGAGGTTTGTGGGCCGGAGAGGAGCTCAAAACACCGGAGGGGTGAGGCCGGCCGGAGGGGATCGACTAAGTGAAGTGGAAGAAAGGAAGAAGAAGAGAATGGGAGGAGTGGTGTATTTCGGCTGAGTGTGTAGGAAGAGGGAGGAGAGAGAGAGGAGGGTAGTTTTCAATCTCCCTAGGGATTAGGGCCTGCCTTGGGGAGAGGGAAGAAAGAGACATTAAATAGGGAATGTGATGTGGGAATGTGTGGTGTTGATGCTCCCCATTTTAAATGGGTGGTTGAGATTTCACATAAAGAAAATAATTTCTTCATGCAAAGGAGAGTGGGGTTGGGTTGAATCGGTCAAGGGTTGAGGGTGAGCCTTCTTCATTGGCTTGAGCCAATGAGGGGATGACACCTAATGCAACATTTGCGAATAAGCCCTTTAAATTTGAGAATTTGCACAAACACATGAAATAACGCAAAAATTGTAGGGGAATTGGCGTTTGATATTTTGTAGGGTGAGGGGGTGTTGTGTGTTTGGCATGGGCTTAATTAAATGGCTATTGGAATTAAATGGGGATTAAAATAGATTAGTCAAAGTTGGTATCCCTAATTTAAGTTGAATAAAAATATTTCCCGCGCTATTAAATTAAATGGGGGCATCTGGGGTCTCAATTTGGGAGTGACACAAAGGTCAAAAATGGTGTAGGCTTGGTGTCAGTCTTGGACCCTTTAGTTGGTCTGACTCAATAGATTAAGTTGGTGTCTCAAAATTGATGGTAAAGATACAGGTGTCCGACACGAAATTAAATATGGAATTTGGATACGGGAAGTTGTGCAATTAATTTAGGGCACAACGGATTTGATTTTTGAGTGACGGAAAAGTCCAGCGCCTAAATTGGCGGGTCAAGTCAAAAGTACAACAGTTTATTGGAATTTATGGGCCGATGTTAGGATCCGAATAATTCAACAACGGTAGGGCTGTCACTACCACATTCTGAAAACAGGGGTATTTTCGACTTTTTATGTATTATTAATATTATGGTATTTATATTAGATGATTTCTCGACAGGTGTTTTTAATTTAAATAATTTCGTGAGATGTGTAATTAAATATATTATTATTTACAGTGTGCATTAATGTTTGAGCTGGTAGACTTGACCTAGAAGCCCACCAGACGAACACCTGACATAATTATGGGGATTGTGTATTTAATTACATTATTTATGATTTAATTATTGGATGTCGTAATTGATTACCGTAATTTAATTAATTGTTGCGCCCTGCCCTTGCTTCGATATTTGGGGCGCTACCTGGCTTTTGCATTCCAACAAATTTCACAACAATGCCCTAGACGTGCTCGCCTTCCATTCTGCCATTTTTGTAACTCATAATTATGATCTTTTGAGCTTCATTTTAGCCGCACAATATTTGTCGCGGACTTTATTTGATTCCTAAATAAATTTAATTTCTGCATCGTTGTGCGTTCCAATCGAAATTGGAGGCAATCTTGACCTATTTTCGTGCCGCCTAAATTAGGGTAATATTCTGTTCTGAGTCTTCTTCATTAATGATATTGGTGACCCGACCTGATTTTGGTCCCATGTACTCCTAATTAATTTTAGAACGCCAAGTGTATCTAATTTTAATTAATTAAATTCAGAAACTCATTTCTGTGTAATTTTCCATTTATTGGGGACTTAATTGCAAAATTGTAATGATGTGCTACCATCCTATTGGTTTAACCCACTTGAAGGAAATCAACCCCCTATCTTGACTAGTCAACCTAATCTCTCCTTCCTCTTTTTGTTGCATTTTTCTCCATGTTAAATCATGGCCCTTCATTTATCATGGAGCTATCCCCACCACACAACCCCTTGCATTTTCCCTCAAACCCCTTCCCAAGGAAACCCCATCCCAACATTTTTGGCCGGCCCTAATTTCTAGGGAGCCACATCATCCTCCCCATACAAAAGAAACCCACCCTCTCCATATTTCACCAACACCATCACCAACACCATCACCAACACCACACCACTTCACCCCTACCATCTTCTTCTGCCCGGCCCTTCCCGAGCGGCCAGCCCCGGCCGACCAGTCCGGCCAACCCACTCTCCGACCAGCCTTCCTTCCGCGGCTGCTCACCCGAGCTTTACACGGCCGAGCTCCACTCCGTAACAAGCCAAGCTCCTCCATATCCCCGCGTCGAGCCACCCCGACCCACCTCCCCGCAGAGCTGCCGCTCCACCACCTGCAGCGACCCGACCGGCCTCCGGCACCACTGTCTCACCCTCCGGTCCGACAACCATCGACTCTTCCCACTGCTCAGTCCCGAGCACCTTCCCTCAGCCGACTCAACTCTGGCCTGTACAGTACCTCCGGCGACGGTGCAACTTCTCCCCGGCGGTTGTGCAACCCCTCTAACCCGACTCTCAATCACCCTGCTCCTCTCCTCCGACCTCGCTCCTCCTTGGATCATTCCCCTCCGGCGCAGCACCCATCCGAGCTCATCCCGAAGCTCCTCCCCGACCAACTCCCATCATCGGCATCACCCCGATCGCTCCGGCCTGCTGCTGTGCATCGTCCCCGAGCTGTACTCCTCCTCCCTGCTGTATTCCCTCCTCGCTGCATCCTTCCCCGAACCACCCCCATTGCCACCTCCGCAACTGTACGCCGACGAGCCATTCCTCCCTACACCCGGCTCGACCTCCTCCAGTCGAGTCCACCCTGTCCCGTCAAGCCTGTCACCACCCCTCGAGCCACCGGCCACACGAACTGTCACCACCACCATTATCATCTCAGTCCGGCTAGCTCTCCCCCGGAGCCCCTCAGTTGCATCCCCGGAGGACAGCCGACCCAGCACCACCACCACCCTCCTCTGTTAGTCTCCTCTTCCTCTTCCTATTCCCTCCTCCTTGTAGAGTATATAGCTTAGTATATATGTATGTGGATACAAATATGTATTTGTAGTATATGTGTATGTGTATGTGTAAATGTATAAGTGTATTTTCAAATTAGTATATATATACATGTATATATATATATATATATATATAATGTATTCTCAAATTAGTATATATGTACATACATAGTGTATATTAGTACATGTATTAATATATTTTAGTACGTATATTAATACATATTTTGGTATATATATATATATATATATATATATATATATATATATATATATATATATATATATATATGTATTTAGGCATATATATATTTTTAGGAAATATAAATACAGTATGTTAAATTCTATTTAGTATATAGACATATATATACGTATTGTATCTCTTTCCATGAATTATGTTTATATATATATACAAGTATTAGTTTTATTTAAAGTATATATATACATATATCTATTATTGTAATTGATGGAAATTATATATATGTTAGTTTGAGATGTATATTTATATATCTCTACTAGATGACCCAAGTGTAAATACGAATACCCCGTATTTACATGGACCTGACCCTGTGAACGGTCAGTTGACTGCCATGCATACGCTGACGTGCTGGCAAGCCCCGTACCATTTTGATCATCTGGCTAGCCCAGCAATCGCAGACGCGACGCCCGTGCAATTTGACGCACACTGACCTAGATTGACCAGTGCCATACTTGGCAGAGCCCCTGAGTTCGTGTATTGTATTGTGTTGTGTTAGTGTAGCATCTGATATAATATTATATTTATTATATGTTATAGGACTGTTGGATCATCCAGGCGATACTCTGGGACAGGACATTGGTTTTACCAGCTAAGGACCCAAGGCGAGTACATTCTCTGATTAGTTTCTTGTTTATGATATCCCCTATGTTCATCGTATCTAGTGTAAATATCCATATTCTCGACACGCTGGTTATACGGATTGGTATACATGGATCTCGTCATGTGATGTTATTCCTTATTCATGGTGTAGCTTATACAAGTCTTGTTTCAATGTTATCTTGTACATGTACAGACACTGATTCCCGGGGAGATTTGCTACCTCCTTAGGGAATCCCGTGCCATAGCGTACCATGGTTGGATCTACTATACCAGTCGGAGGTGGGGAGTATTTTAGTATAGATATGTGATCATTCGCAACTCTACATGCATCATAGCTCACCCTACATCTCACGTCGGGTGCGGCCTGACCATTTACATGCTTTATAGCTGTTACGTGTGATTAGCCTGACCTCTACATGCATCATAGCTAACAAACGGTTAGCCTGACCTTACATGAATCATAGCTAATCACATGTACCCAGCCTGATCAAGTTCCCAAGCCGATAATATGTTAAAGCTAGTACTCACACACATAGTCGTAGTATTCTTGCTCATTGACATATTATTTCTTTTCCTGCATTTACTTACAATATTTCCAGTATTTCTTTTATTGTACATTTCTCGTACATATACATGCATCTTGTATATTTCCATCTATATACTGCTACATAGTTTATATCATTAATATAGAACTACTATTTAGAGATGTACTTTGCTCCTTCCTGACTGGAAAATATTTTCCAGACTATGACCTTAGTGGACTTGTTTCTGACACACTTGGGGATTGGATGTTGCTGACTGCAGGTATGACTATTTTGTCGTTAGACTTGTCTTGTATTTCTTTGCTTGCCTTGATATCTTATCGTGCTTAGTTTATGTGATTGAGTATCCAGCATTATTTTATGATATCCATGTCTCCTTATGGAGTTGGGTATTCATGTGAGATTGATTAGATAGTTTTATGACCTAGACAGCGTTCTACCGCCGATGCTGCGGCATAGGCAGGACGTACCCACGCTCTCGTACCCCTATATCGGGTGCGGGTCATGACAAGGGCGCACCAAGGGTTTAATTAGAACAGATCAGACATCTGCACCCTTACTCCAAACCTCAATCATCCGCTGCTAAAACAAAATTTTTCAACCCATACCAGACTATCTATAGAAATATTTAAGGGGGTTTACATCTAGAACCTTCAATTTTAATGGCAAACAAGATGACGACTCTGCTATGGACGTATTTCTCCTCTAATGAGAAAGCTGTGGTATAATCTGACGCAACAAAGCTTGGGTCCACTCAAAGGATGCTGGTGGTCAACTTTGACTAGCAGGCCTTCGAGAACATGCTATCCAAAGATAACGTGAGTCCTTCTCATAGTCAAGCAAATCCCAAGAGGACCCGTATGATGTGGGTAGCAAAGGCCACCGTGCCTCATCCAACTGCTGAGTCGGCGCTCCCCGTCTCTCTCTCTGCCGCATGGACTGCACATCATGCTTCCATTGCTTATGCGGCAGCCTCTTCCAACCCGATGGGTGCTCATCACTCGAAAACTCGTAGGACGTGGGTAGCAAAGGCCATCGTGCCTGGCCCAACTGTGGAGCTTACGATCCTCGTCTCTCTCCCTGTTGCTGAAGGTGCTCGCCAGGCGTCCCCTCAGTCTGTTCATGCAGCATCTTCACCTGACGCAAAAAAAGCTCAGCCCCAAACTAAGAAAAAGAGGAAAATACTATGATGCCAGACATTCGGGCGCTGATGCAAGCTCTATACAGCCAAAAAGGAGGCTATATAAGACTCACTATGCAGCATCGGTTGACGACCGCATGGGACTCTCTCAGCAGCCGAACCTCTGATTTTGACCGAATTTTACGCAGCGGTGACCCTATGAGCCATGCTGAGAATGGTAAAAACTCAAACTTGGAATCTTCGTACTATGCACCTACGGGTGCCAAGTCAAAGAAGTCTGGGGCAGTGTGAGCTTGTCATGCTCAAGAAACTGTCCATTTGGATGAACATCGGAGGGCATCTCTAACTGTTATGTAGTCCCCAGATGGAAATCTGTATAGGACCGACCCGTGCGTCCAGCCCTCAGCGACAAATGGACAGGGTCAATCTTAAAATTCTTCCACTAACGATCTGGGAAAAGTTCTTGTAAGAACCATAGATCAGGAAGAAAAAATAATACCCATATACCCGTGCGCTCGGTCTACCCGTGCTCACAAAAAAGGGTACAAAGGTGAATCAGCCCTCGCTTAACTTCTGTAATATGATCAATCACAAGCGCAAGGCGAGGGAGGCAGTACAACATGTGAAGTGTCCTCCCCAGGATATCACTGTGCCAAAATTATTATTAACTACTGCTGCAATAAAGTGGCAGTACCTACAAGCAGGTAGTCGATATTCCAACGACTGCACTTGATGGCACCTATCCGACAATAATCCAAGGATCTGGTACAAATACTCGAGAAGGATGAGATACCATTCTCCTTATGTTATTTTGCTCAGAAAGGTCCTTCCACCTTGGGAAAGAAGAAGTCCAACACCTTCAGTCCGTCAATCTCAACCAGTACATTGCGAAGGCGATTACCAGGAGGACCAGCAATAGAAACTACGAAAGGAGTTTTCCAGGGCACCCGCTCGAAGAAGAAGCTATCATCTGCTTGGGGTAGCTCTTCCTCAGAACCCCTGGGGGTTAGACAAGCTGGGGTAGTAATCCCTCGAACCTATATGACAATCTGGCGTTCCGAGGAGATGAGGATTCCCAAGAAACATATGCTGAAGTCCCCTGGGGGTAGCCACCCTTGGAAAGAATATGCCACCTCCTATGCTGGGGGGGGTAGTATTCCCTCTGAGTTCGAATAGGGCACGACATTGCCAACCTTCCCTGACGACTATTTGTTGCAAGAGTCTGAAGCACAAAGTGCTACGTCTACTGTCTCGTCTATCTCTCCTCATGTAAGAACATCATACATGGCGGAGGACGAGCATGAAGGCCCTAGTGATCGGCAGTGCCTCGAGGTCCTCGAGGTCATGATGCAGACCATGAGCAAATTAATGTAAGCCCTGACCCAGGCAATACAGGAGATTTAAGCGAACATGGTTTTCTAACCAACAAGGGCTTCAGGACAAACAAGCTTGGACTATAGGGCCAATGCAGAATCCGAAGCAACCGCTCCGTCCATAGTCATAAATCACCCTCTTTCTGGTTCAACTGCCCCTACCGAGGGAGACGAAGCCAAAGAACCATTGAGGGAATTCAGGAAACTCCGGGCTCGCCTAGATTTTATGGGCAGTCAAGATTCACTACGCGAGCTTAGGATACGACAACCGTACCCCCGCGAGTGAAAGGATGTTCCATACCCATTAAAGTCCAAGCCCTTCAACCTGAACCCATTCGATAGGAAGACTTCTTCCGGTCAATATGTGAGCTATTTCGAGACTACAATAAGGCACCTACCTCACAGTAATGTACTCCTTACCAAGCTCTTCGTGGGGGCATTGTACGGGATCATATACGACTGGTTTTGCAGCCTAAAATACAACTGTATCTCGTCATTTGATGACTTCAAGTGTCTTTTCCTTAAAATATTCTATAACGGAGGAAGCAACAAGATGATGTCTTCCCTGATAGATGTCACCCAAGGGTAAAGGGAACTCACCCAAAAATATATTGAGCGTTTTTGCCAAGCAGCACTGTGGTTGGCACCAGAAAATCCTTAGTCCATACTCATGGACATGTGCCGCAGGAACCTACTACCGGAAGTCAGCCTCGGAATGGGTGGCAATCAATTCAAAGACTGGACATCATTCATCATCAATGTTGTCAACGCTGAAAATAAGGTCAAAGACGCCCAACTTCTGGGTATATAGATCCCTATCGCAGATGACAGGAGAAAATGTCCCAACAATAACAACAGCGGCAACAACTACCGCGAGGGAAAAGGGAAGCAGGCCCTAGGGGCCAACTTAACCATGAAGCCCGAGAAAAATTTGGCTGAGGTTCCAAAGCCCCAGGAGACTTACTCCTTTAAAGATGACGTCGTCATGCCCATCTTGACGTATTGATAAAAGGGTGGTAAACTTCGGCTCCCAGACGTCAAGCGCCCTATAGAGGCAGCCGAGATGAACAATCCAAAATACTGCCACTACCATCGCTACGTCTACCATGCGACGAAGGACTGAAACATCCTCAAGCGGTATATCCATCGCCTTCTTGACACCAAGTCCCTTATATTCGAATTTGACGACAAGACAGTTGCTGCCAACATAGTGTCCCTCTAGTTTTGTAACTTCCCCGTGATGGAATCCTAGGACGGAGTCATTTTGATCCCGAGGGCAAAAATAGAGGTAGTCAATCTTCCACCAGGGCTGATACCTCTTACTACACCTCGGGGCGATATCTTGTGGGTTCACCCGAATTATGTCCCTGACTTGATGCAACAAGCAGCGCCTTCCACCATTAAGTCTAAAGCATAAAAAACCAAGCCCTGCCACATGGTTTCTCACCCCGCTGAGGAGGCCTTGGTAGGGGAAACCAGGTCGGGCCTTACCTATTGGCAGGATTACGAGGCTTCCGATGTTGGCACCATCCACTACACTCGAACCGCTGGTCGTTCGACTTCATTGGCCGAGTCGACCAACGAAGGATGCTCCGTTACCTCTTACCGCATCTGAACCTCCAATAGAAAAGGTGCATAAAAAACCTCCAAAGTCGCTGCTCGCACTAGGGGTAGATCTCGAGAAGGACAAGCTGGAGGATTTTGTAGTTGCTCACGCAGACATCCCTTCTCACGACGATGTAATTTCTGGAGAAAAGATACCTTACTTTATGAATAAAGGGCTATCTTTGAACTACTCGGAAGTTGCACACATAAGCACACTGTACTCCATGGAGTACTGTCTGGGCTTGCACCTACAAACACATGTGACCACCACCATGCTATAAACCAAATTCTCACCAACCAAAACTCTCACTTCCTAGTCCCAGCTAGGAAGAGGGAAGACAGACTCATCATATTCGGTAGAGTAGAATGCTCTCGATCCTTCGTCCCCGAGGAACTAGATCTTGAGCCTGATACCGACAAAATGATACTATACCGGTATAGCTCTCAAGCCAAGCACCTTATCCAGAAGATGGGGTATGATCTGAAGGCCACTAAGGGATTAAACTACGGCTAAGGCCGAAGGCTTCCTCTGCGTCTACCTTCTCCTGCTGGCAAATTCGAGGACTACTATAATAAGACCACGAATGGCTTAGGGTATGTAACACCTTCCATAACCCCCGAGGGTTCAGACCAAGGATATGAGGTGCACTCTCACTCTTCGTAATCTTCCGCTTGGGACTCCGACATCAGTATCGGGGAGATGCTCAAGTAAACATTATCTGCCAATATGGTATCAGCTGACCCTGAGAAAGACGACAAGAATCTACGAAAAATCTTTGAAGTAGAACCATAGGCCCAACGCCTAGACGCACAATAGAAGATGTATCATGAGTCTCACCCGAAATAAGGTCACGACTAGTGAGCAACGCCCAGCCTACACCGCAGCACCGTTGGTACAATGTTGTCTGGGTCAAACATACAATCTAAATATCTCACAAAATATGTATAAGGTACATATCAATGTTATCTCCACTCCAATAGGAGGAACAATATGGTATATGATAATGGTAAACTATACTTAATCACAAAATCAAACTAAGGAAGATAAAGCATGTTATGGAATAAAAGAGAAAAAGAATCATAATACAATCACAAGTCCATAATAAAATATATACATGCCAACAGTCTCAATAAAAGTCTAAACAAAAATTCTAAGCCTCCTCTGCATCTAGTACTAGGTCCTCCTGCTCTAAAGGAGTATCCTCAAATGGTATACAGTCCTGCGGCCCGAAGTACATGGAACACTGGTCCACAAGCCAATCATCTGAAAAATATATCCAATCAGGATTGGAGTAAAGTACATACCTCTTAAAGCAGTTCCAAATACATAATCGAGCATATATAACAGATAATAGAAAAGAATACAAGATGACTAGTAATAAAAAATAGAGTGAATTAGAGTGAACAGGTAATCTACTGGAATAAAAACAGGCAATATGAATAGCTGCAAATAAATAAAAATAGATAAAACTAATTAATGTCCAATAGAGTACAAGTTTATTATGTGATCGGTTTGGGTTGAACACGAATAAAATATGGTAACTCGATTACACGTGTGATATGTACACGAATATACTTGGGCTTGATCACATAACCAACTCCTACTCCCTCATCCCAACCAATACCTATGGATCCAATAACGACAAGTTCTGAATACGAATATGGGCACACTGAACACAAGAAGTATATGAACATGAAGTACACGATATTCAATAACATATACATATAATGAAAAATATGTGAAAGAGTACATGCTAAACACGGTAAGGGATAACATCTCTTAGAAAGTTCCCTATAGTACTTGTCCGTGTAACCACTGTGTCCAAATTAAGTATACAGTTCTAGAACATGCAATATATACACTATCATGAAGTGAAAAATAAAAAAGAGATGTACTCACTTTTAGTCCTAAGAAAATAGAGTATCTCGATGCCCAAGCTGGTGTCATACAATCATATTGAGAAATTTCAAATTAATTTGGTTGTAATAAGAGGTACATGAGTAAAGATGCATGCTTCTATGCTATTTTTAGGTCCAACTAGGTATTGGGTAGGTTTCTAAGTTATTACTTTGAAAGTAATAGTTAACCAGGTTTTGGTGCTACATATCTTGAGTACATCTTAGTCTAATTGGTGATACCTTGGTATACTAATCAACCTAATATCAATAACAAAAATACCTTGACCTAGGGTTACCTTGGTTTAGCCCCACATCAACTCTGACTAACTGATAACTTGATTAGCCAATACATCCTACCAACCAATCAATTGAACTGCATTATCAAGCCACCTCTGCTACACCTCACAAAAATTGTGAACATCCCAATTACTGCAGATAAACCCTTAACTGCACCTTGAATATTAGACCCTACTATATCAAATCTTGATAAATGGTGCAGTGGTTAGGCCTACTACCTCCTTCCATAATTCCTTAAACCTTCATCAACACACACCCCAACACTACCTAAAGTACACTACTACAGACATTCATACACACACACACATACACACACACACACACACACACACACATACATGTACTGCCTTAACTACTACTCATCATGTATTCCTCTAGCCTATTACCCGAGCCTCGAGTGCTACTACTGCTACTGCCTTCCTGCTTTCCCTCTTTAATACTTGCACCCAAGCTTTTATTGCTCTACCCTTACCCTCTTACATATAGTAGACCCGAACTAAATGTTGTTGTTGGTACAAATGCAGCAGGTGCTGACTTTAACTGCAACATATTATAGTTCTTCAAATACCCTTGATTCTGTAAAACTTAACTACTATCATGTTCTACTGCCTGCTAAGACTCGAGCTCCCTTGCCAACCAGCTATATTTACACACTAACAATACTACCTGAACACATCTTCTAATTTATGATACCCAAGTCTGAGCTCAACTAAACCCAAGTATGAACTCAACTTCAACACTTGTTTCCTTTTAACAGGTACACCTAAACTCATCCACACATACTCGGTCACAGTGAACATATCAACACAACCCACATACATTTTATTACTTCTTTATTAATTAATTACATCAGTTGAACAACTGATACTCTTTCTTACAACCAGGAATGATATGCACTTAACCAATACCTATATCAGATATCCCACTCTCAGCTGATACTGAAGTGTCAGTGACTGGCACTAAAAATTCCAACCAAAATTCTATTCGAGCAACTACTCAAGGCAGTGTCTGATCCCCTCTCGTGTTGCTCTCCTTCAAATACTGGTATCCACTTGGATACTCAAGTGCTCACATACCTACATAGTCCTAGATGTATCACCTATAAGTAATTGGTATTCTCCTTAATAATCCTATAGTAGTAGTGCACCTAAAGAAGAACTACCTGCTGCTACTATTACATGTTCAGTTCTCCTAAGTAACACTCCCCCATCCCCCGAGTCTCACTACTACAGATGTTGCAAAAGACTTGAGTGGTATCAATTGATACCACTTCTTCCCCTACATTATAGTACAGTTCACTACCTGAGCACATCAACCCATATCTCCAAAGTCTGAACACAAAACACTCCTTGCAGTAAAAAAACTACTGTGCTCTGCACTTCACATCACCACATGTTAACCCAATTGAATGGTGCAGTCCCCAATGTTAAATGCTCATCCTCAATTAAATTACAACTACATAATAAATATACAGATATATATATATATATATATATATATATATATATATATATATATATATATATATATATATATATATATATATATAAATAACACACATACACACCATATACCTATATACGTAGGTGCACTAGTGTCAAATTCTTAAACACCTAGAATGTCAAATTGAGGAACTCATGATACATGTCCAACTCAAATATCCAAAATCTACAACTCCCATAATTAACCATTTCCACATGTCTAAAACACATAATAGTAGCTAGTAGAGTAATTACAATAGGAAATAAAGAGTAATTGCACAAATCACCAAAAATAGAGGCTCATATCACACGGTATCGTATCGTATCACGATACGGCCTTCTCGTGTCCAATTATGGACATGTATCTAGTTCTACAACACCGATCTAAATCTAATTAGGCTAAATTGGTGTTATGACACACACTTGGTGTGTCAATCTCTTAATTCCCCTAACATGTACACAAATTACCTTATATAATTCATAATTCATAACCAATTAGCCTAGAACTTGTTCCTATAGGTAGCCCTATGCCATGGGGTCATTCCTAATGGTCAAATCTATGATTTGGGAGCTAGAATAAAAAGAAAATTAAGGAAATACCAATTAGAAGATGATTTTCCAATAAAAACCAAAGTGGACACGATCCAGACACGATCTCTCTACCAAAGCTCATTGTTCTTGTGCTCCTTGCTTCTCCAAGATCTAGGCTCCTTGCGGAATAAGA
Source organism: Iris macrosiphon (assembly GCA_036927795.1). Lineage (NCBI taxonomy): Eukaryota > Viridiplantae > Streptophyta > Magnoliopsida > Asparagales > Iridaceae > Iris > Iris macrosiphon. The sequence continues at coordinate 56,590,318 of JAYESA010000008.1, forward strand.
ATAAAAGAGAAAATATAGATGAATTAAGTGATAATTCAATAGAGAAAATGATAGAAATTTGGGGATATAATTTCTAGATCTAGAATGAATGCAAATGTCACGCCCCAGTCCCAAAATACGTAGGACCAGAAATACGTGACACGCCAGCTACGCATTCGACCAGACTCTGGTATGACTCGAATACGTATAAGCTGTAATATAAAGGGCACTATCTAGATATTCCATAAATGTAAACCTCTATGTCTCAATCCACAATGTACATCAGTCTACAAGAAAAAGCTATATGTGCTAAGGTCGGCCGCCCAATAACACACTAACTCGAATAGACTCGAGAAGAAGTATGAGTCTACAAAACTAGGCTAAAACAGCAGATGAATAAATAATGTATAATAATTATAGTGCCGGTAGATATAATGTGAGTACCTGGTACCATGCTCGCAAGATATGCCACTCCATCAGTATCTCCAAGTGCTCCGTAATCGTCTATGCTGCAAAACTGGCAGGGAACCAGGTCCTCAGAGGGACGTAACAAGGTACAAAAATATAACATGCCAAGTAAACAGAAAGTACAAGTGCACGACAGGGTCCTCTATCATAACCAACTAGTGTGACACAGTTTAAAGACAATGTTCGACGCGTGGGCTGTCCAAAGTAAAACCGTAGCTCCGGACACGGAAACACACGGCACGTACCGCAGCTCCGGGCAAAGAGTCACACAGGTGGAACAACTATACTAGAAACAGGTATCACTAGAAAATACTACATATATATAAGCGCGTGCAGAGTAGCCCAAACGTCTAGTAACTGTCTTCCCCTTCCCAAGCGGTCAACGATTGTGCGTTGCCTGAACCTCTAACTACAGTCTCGACAAAAGGAATAACTCAACAGACGCGACCCTAAGGTCGTCCCAGTCTCTGGTCATGATGTCAGTATCAGGATACAGGAAATCTGGCACGATCATAGTGTATGAGTGTGTCCTGGGGTATCGATGTACTCTGGTACGTGCATCGAGGTGCTATGAAGCATCTAGTATTTATTCTAAGACGTTAAGTCGAATGTCAACACCCGGTGGCGATTCGGACGGGAAATATCGAACGTCAACATAACTACGTGCACAATGTACATAACGAAACAATAAATATCTGTAAACTGAAATACAGGGTGGCAAGGTACACTTGCCTGCGTGCGGCTGCTGATGAGGGGGATCTGGTACTGCGTCCAAGTCCTCAGGTCCCGTAGTACCTAGAAACGAGATACAAGTTCAATCAATAAGCTATTACGTGGCAAGCAGGGATATGACACACGTCTAAACATATGCTCAGACTCGGCTACAACTCACAGGGACACGACGCTAGAGGGTTGACCAAGGTTGACTAAGGGTTCATTATAAATACGATCAATCACTTGTTTAATACCATCAGAACAATCCTCAATAATATACCATTATCTTATCATTCGTCTTAAAACTACTCCTCGATCAATTTCATTACAATTCCTCAGTCTTACTATATTTATCACGATATTCTGTTAATCTAACCCCGATCAAATCCTCGATTTCACCTCAGTGTTCACAGATGTTAACATGCACATTTACTATCATTCCCAAAATAAACAATTAATTAATTTATTATAACTCTTGAATATGTACACTTACTATGATTTCAAAATAAAACTTTGCCTCGATCCAATGCACTATTATTTCCATTTATCAATAATCGACCAATCCTTAGATATCACGACATACACTTAAACAACGACCAATATTTCATACAACAATACGTATTCATCCCTAACAATTTTTCATTCGATATTTAAAACCCAACCTCAATATGTATCACCTATCCAATCATCACATGCATATACTTCCATTCATATGTAAACCCTCAATATTTAACTTAGCAATTACCATCAATTGCATATATTTAAATGCAATAAACTCTAAAACTCTTACATGTACAAATCTAAAATAGCTCAATACACTAAACCTCTTAAATCTTAACCCTAATCATGAATACACTACTCATGGAGAGGGAGAGTATTACCTCGGAGGCGGGGGTTGCTGGACGGAGGGTGGTCGTGGGGTGGTCCTGCTGGTGGTGGTGATGATGACGATGGTGGAGTCGACCGGAGGGGAGAGGCAGGGTGCTTTGGGTGGTGGTGCAATGGGGAGGTTGACAGGGAAGTTGGTCGAGATGGTGGTGGTACCTGGAGCTGATGACCGGAGGAGGTGGCTCATGGCAGCGGGGCGGATGTTGTGGTGGCATTGGTGTGTGAAGGTGGAGAAGTCGGAGTAGAGGGACTTGGCCGGAGGAGTCGAGGTGGGCTCGTGGCAATGGCGGATGGTCAGGGAAGAAGCCGGAGCTCGTGGAGTAGGCCGGACGGGGGTCTCGGTCGGGGGGTTGCAGGTACAGCCGCCGGGATGTGGAGTCGAGGGGTGGCTGCATAGGTGGAGTAGAGTCGGGCTGCTGGCTTGCTGTGGCTGGAAGCAGCGGCGCCGGAGCTGGTTGCAGCGGGCCGAGCTGCGGGTGCGGGCTCGCTGTGTCTCGCCGACATGGCCAGAGGGGAGGTCAGCCGCCGGAGCAATGGGAAGCGGCTCGACGCAGGTTGGCACCGCCGGAGCAGTGCTGTCGAGTGCGGGGTGCACCGCCGGAGTCGGGCTGATGGGGAGGAACTATGCTGGAGTCGGGGTCACTGGCCGGAGGGAGTCTTCCCATGAAGAAGGAGGGAAGAAGAAGAAGATAGGAAGAAGAAGAAGAAAAATGAAGGAGGAAGAAGAATAATATAAGTATGGAGGTGGTGGTTCGGTTTCCCATGTAGAGGAGAGAGGTTTCCACACCTAGGAATTAGGGCCGGTGGGATGTGTGTTGAGGGTGAGGTGAAGAGTTATTTTATAGGAGAGTGTGTTGGTTAGATGGAGGGTTGAGATGCTCTCATTTGAAATGAGTGGTGAAGATTTATCATGAAGGGGGAGTGGGTTTCTTCATGAAGGGAATGAGGGAATTAAGATTGGGACCCTATTTTGGGACCCTCTCAATTAATCATGACCAATAGGATGTGGCCAACAATTTAATAATTGCAAATAAGCCCCCGTAAATTCGGGAATTTGCATGGACACATGAAATGACGCAAAAATTGCGGAGAAAAATATATTTAGAAATTGTCATGGTGAGGGGGTATTGTGCGTTAGGCGCGGGTCTAATTTGAAGGGCATTAGGATTAGTTTAGGATTAAAATAGAATTTACAAAGTTGGTAAATCTCGATTTAATTAGAGATAACGCGTTCCGCAATTTAATTTAATTGGGGCCCGCGGGGTCAAAATTTGGAAATGGCGCAAAAGCCAAAAATGGTGGGGGCTTGGAGTCAGTCTTGGGCCCTTTTGTTGGTCTGGCTCAACGGGTTAAGTTGGTATCCCAAAATTTAGAGTAACGACACAGGAGTCCAACACCGAATTAAATATGAATTTCGGATTCGATAAATTATGCAATTAATTTAGTGCACAACGGAATCTGACTTTTTGTGACGGAAAAGTCCAGTGCCTAATTTGGCGAGTTGAGTCGAGTGTACAATATTTGTACGGAATTTATGGGCTGAAAATGGGCTCCGAATAATTAGACAAAGATAGGGTGGAATAATGTTTTAATTAAATGGATTAAAATTTCAGGTAAAATATCTCCTACTCTAAACCTCAATATATTCTATCTAAAATTTTCAAATCCGCTCTAACTATCTATGGAATAAATTGAGGGGGTTTACAGCAAATAAGAGAAGAGAGAGATGAGAGCCCCCACTAATAGTGGCCGGCCCCCTTCTCCCTTTCCAAAGTCATTGTATGGTCCAAATTGTCTCTCTCCATCTAGTTATGAATTTGATTAGGGCAGGGCTATTTTGTAAAGCTTCTATCAAATTCTAATTAAGCTAATTCTCCCTAACTAATTAGTGAGAATGGTCTAATGGGCTTGGGTCCAAGTTATGTTTACTAGCTGTCATGATAAATTCTAATTAGTTCACATGGGTCAAGTCTAACTATTGGACTAGCCTGCTAACAAATTAAGTACTACAAGTCACAATTAATCTATAGCTCACTAATAATTAAATAATTAATATAATTATCAAATAATTATTATAATACACTAATATAAATTAATTATTCCTAAAATTATTTATCCATGCCAAATTACCAAACTACCCCTAGCTAGAAAAATGTGGGTGACCATCCTATTTAATTTAGAAAAATTTTGTCCTCAAAATTTAAGGAAGAAACTAACTACCAAAAGCAATCAATACAAGCAAGAAAGAATTATATCTCACGGATCAAATAGATAAGGATATCGCTCTCGCATCTCAGTCTTTCGCTCCTAGGTACTCTCTCCTAGCGAGTGATGCCTCCACGCGACGCGTATAAGAGGAATTATCTAGTTTCGTAGTACCTTCTTCCTACAATCCAGAATCTCCACAGACTGCTCTGGGTAGCTGAAAGACGGACCAACCTCGATCTTTGAGTGATCTAATACAAGGCTAGGATCTGCCATGTACCATCTCAGCTGTGACATGTGGAACACGTTATGCACTCCCTCTAATGCATGCGATAAGTCTAGTTTGTAGGCCACTGCACCGACCCTCTAAAAAATATCGAAGGGTCCGATGTACCATAGACTATGCTTCCCGCCTCCACCAAAGTGATCGTACCTCATGTCGTAGAAATCCTCAAGAATACCAGATCACCAACCTAGCAAAAAACACATCCTTAGCACTCTAACTAAAACAAGCAATCACAAGTAACACAAAACAAAAATCTATACCTCAAATTCCAATGATCTCCGATGACTATCGGCCCAATGCCGTTGTGTGTCCTGTGCCACTTGAAGCCTATCCCTGATGAGCTTCACTTTCTTATCAGCGTCCACAACCATCTCTACTCCCAATAAGTCTCTCTCACTAACATCATCCCATGATAACAAAGTGCGGCATCTCCGTCCATACAGTGCCTCAAATGGTGATATCTCGATAATGGCCTGGTAGCTGTTGTTATAAGCAAACCCTACCAGGTAAAAATGATCCTCCCAAGAGCCTCCAAAATCTAAAATACAGGTGTCTAGCATATCCTCGAGTGTCTAGATAGTCTTCTCCGACTGCCTGTCTGTATGAGGGTGATATATGGTACTAAACTTGAGCTGGGTGCCCAAGCTAGCCTGCAAACTCCTCCAGAAGTGGAATACGAAGTAACTATCCTGATTCGAGACAATGCTTACAAAAACTCCATGCAATTTGACTATCTTTTGTACATACATCTCTGTGAGCTTCTCCGTAGACGTACCCACTTTGAATGGAAAAAAGTGGGCCAATTTGGTCAACCTGTCTACGATGACCCAAATTGCGTCTTTTCCACCTAGAGAACGCGGAAGCCCTGAAACATAGTCCATCGTCACATGCTCCCACTTCCACTCTGGAATAGGTAAATGCTGGAGCAATCCACCTGGCCTCTGTCTCTCTGCCTTTACCTGTTGGCATACTAAGCATCTTGATACGAAGCTAGCTACCTCCCGCTTTATACCATACCACCAAACATGCTCTCTTATATCTCTATACATCTTGCTAACATCTGGATGCATAGAGTATTGAGATCGATGTTCCTCCTAAATAACCTCCTTGCGCAATGCTCCACTCGGCATATACAACCTGGTACCGTGTTGCAATGATCCAACTTTTGCAATATTGAAGTCCTCTGCCAATCCGATCCGGACCCGCGCTCTGATGCTCCTCAAAGACTCATCCTCGAACTATGCAGCTCTGATATGGTCCATCAACTCTTATTGTACCTGATGTCCCTACATCTGTGCCGCAACTCCAGGAACTAATACCTTAATACCCAAGCTATCAAGATCAGCCAAAAAATATTTGTCCCTTGTCAAGTACATAGCCACTAGATACCTTCTCAAGGCATCAGCCACTATGTTTAGCTTTCCTGGATGGTAATGTAAGGAAATGTCGAAGTCCTTCATCCACTTCAACCACCGCCTGTCATGCCCCGGTCCCGTAAGGGCCGATCGTCCTCGCTTGGTCCCTACGGAACCGATCGTTCTCGCTTAGGTGCGATGCCTTGCAAGCATAAGTTGCGCTTGCACCAGGCATAGTACCTACACAAGACACAAGTTAGACAAAAATATACATATATATATATAGAAGCACATGATTCAAAATGCGGAGACCAAAGTTGAACATATTTGATAGGAACATAAAATACTTTCTTTATTGAATACTTGAAGATTAGATTACAAAGTAATTTCTTGGCTGATTATAAAATATGCCATATATAGCTACATCCCTTTTTACAAACCTAAAATACCCACAACACCCACACATTATGTCCTTGTAGTAGGACCAAAATTAAAACAACAAGCATAAGAAGAGCTTACACACAGGAAAGGGAAGCTAAGGAAGCAGCACGAGCACGGTTCCGCTAGATGGATGCGCTAACACTGGTTCAAAATACTCGCCAAGCTCTTGCTACCGGAACCTAGAGATTTTCCCAAAAACGTGGGTCAGTACTATAACATGTACTAGTGAGCGACCGTGGCCAAACTCACCTTAAAAATCTGTACTAAGTATACAAGTGAAGCTAGCATTATTAGGTAATCGTTCTAGTTGTCTAGTTTCTTTTTAATAATTCATGCAAAAAAATATAGTAATAGATAGATTATGCATATGATAAATCTTACCCACGGTCGAGCGGTTATCCCTGCAGCAGACACACAAGTTAGCAATAATTTGCATATATGTATCTAACTTATGTATCAACTTGATATCAAATATTAGGTATGCAAGAAGGTAAACCTAGCATGCGACCTAACAACATGATGGTCCATGGGTTGCCCCATGATTAACAGCGGTGACTCAAGGTTCAGCTCTGTACTAGCACACGCATATGTCAGCAACTGTGACTCGAGGTTCAACTCTTCACTAATACACACGAATGCTACCAACAGTGACATCATGGGTCCTCTCTTCACTAATAGACAAAATACACTCCTAGATCCTCAAGGACCGTATAACTCAGGATGCAATAAAATATCTTTCGGACCGACCGATTTCCAGTGCCCCAGGAACCGTTCGACGAGAGATGAACCTTGCGCACAAGTTGTCCGAGACCAATTTATGACATGAAATATCTAGCAGACAAGACACTACAATGCACAGGTGGATAATAAAATACACGAGTTCATTCTTCTCTTTTTTATCCTACAGATCATGTTCAAAACATAAGGACTTGCTATAAATTAGGTTGTACAACATAGGAACGAGGGACATATAACATAATTGATAGTAAAGAATAATTCTAATACGTCAACCATGCAGTTCATTTCTTTTGACTTATCTTCTTAGTTTGGTATCATTTGAAATAAGCAATTCAAGTGTACTAAAGATCATTTTATTAGGCATGCAAACTAAGCATTCATCGAAGGGCTGAAGCCACTCACCGACTGAATCGAATAAGAGGATGGGAAAACCATATGCAATGGTTACTCCTTGGTTATGTGTCCTAAAATTGCAACAACAGTTTGTTAGCATCCTTCGATCTTTTTCTATTACGATTCGAAAAGAGTACGCAAATAAGAAAAGTGAATCATGGAAACCAAGTCATCGAAAGCAAGACAAAACACAAAGCAACACAAAACAAAGCAAAAAAATAACAAACGAAAACTCTTGGACTTATTTCAATAGAAATTGTTCCATCAATTTGAAGGGTTTATTGCATTTTTTTTGTGTTGATTTAGCAATAAGATTTTCTGAGACTCAATTCTCAACCGAATCAAAGTAACAAGTGTTCCATAAGTAGACGACGAGGAAGCAGGGCATTACACCGCCTCTGCCTCATGTTGAGCTCCTTCTACGTAAACACATATTTCAAGCTTTTATGATCTGTAAATATCTCTACACGCTCTCCGTACAAGAAGTGTTTCTACCACTTTAGAGCAAAGATGACTGTTGCCAATTCCAAGTCATGGGTGGGGTAATTATTCTCATGAGGGCATAATTTCCTAGAAGCATAGGCAATCACCTTTTCGTTCTGCTGCAACACACATCCCAAACCTTTACCCGAAGTATCACTGTATATAGAAAATCCTCATATCCCCGATGGCAACGTCAACACTAGAGCTGTAGTCAACCTCTTCTTCAGCTCCTCAAAAGAAGACTGACTCTCCTTAGTCCAAACGAACTCTACGTCCTTCCGGGTTAGTCTAGTCATCGGTTCTGCAATCCTAGAAAATTTTTGAACAAACCTCCGATAATAGCCTGCCAATCCAAGAAAGCTCCTGATCTCTGCCACTGAACTCGGGGTAGACCATGACTCAACTTCTAAAATCTTCTTTGGGTCTACTGAGATCCCGTCTCCGGTAATAACATGCCCGAAGAATTCAACCTTATCAGAAAGAACTCACACTTTGAAAGCTTGCCATACAGTTTCTCCTTCCTGAGGGTCTCCAAAACTATCCTCAGGTGCTTCTCATGTTCTTCCAGGGTCTTTGAATATATCAATACATCATCAATGAAGACCACAAGAAACTGATCCAAATAATGATGAAACACCTTATTCATCAGGTTCATGAATACTACCGTAGCATTGGTCAACCCAAACGGCATCACCAAGAACTCGAAAAGCCCATACCGAGTCCTGAAAGCTATCTTCGGAATGCCTTTCTTCTTTATTTTCATCTGGTGGTACCCCGACCTCAAGTCAATATTCAAAAATACCTGCGCTCCGCTCAATTGATCAAATAAATCATTAATCCGCGGTAACAGATATTTGTTCTTGATAGTGAGGTTATTGAGTGCCCTGTAGTCTATACACATAAGTACCAACCCATCCTTCTTCGGTACAAATAATATTAGAGCACCCCATGGTGACAAACTGGAGCAAATGAAGCCCTTGTCTTGTAGCTCATCCGCCTGCTTCTTCAATTCTGCCAGTTCTTTATTGTTTACCCTATAAACGTGTTGTGATATTGGCTCTGTGCCTGGCACTATATCTATAGAGAACTCCACATATCTATCTGGTGGTAACCCCATCAACTCCTCCGAAAAGATGCCCATATACTCTGCAATCAATGGATTTGGCGGCTCATGTTCTTCTACCATTGCTCCACAAAAGTCTTCCTAGTTCTGCTCTCCTGCTCCTTTGACAAACTCAAACTATGGCTCTCTTGGCGCCTAAAACAAAACTCTATCTCTACGATAATCGATACTAGTATGGTGCCTACTCAACCAATCTATCCTTAGTACCTTGTCATAGCTCGAAACTGGCATTACGAGTAGACGCACGCTCAACTCTCGTCCTCCTAAAGAAACTCTTCGATCCTTGCAAATATTACTGACCAGGATAATGCCACCCCCGGTCGTAATCTTGTAAGTCCTCGCCAATTGTTCAGTCTCAAGATGATGCTTTAGAGCAAAAGATACAGATACGAAGCAATGTGAAGCACCAAAATCAAATAAAGCATGAGCAAGAAAATAATCAAGATAGACTGAACATGAAATAACATCACCGACTGGCTCTTCCTTTTAGATGGTCTAGGCGAAAGCTCGTCCCTGTTGAGCACCTCTCTACTGCTGTTGGTGCTGTACGAACCTCTGCTGCAGAGTCGATAATGGAGGTCCTCTCTGTTGTCCCGCTGGTGGTCTCGCGGGTGCTCTCTGTGCATGGGTCCCGCCCTGAGCTGGTCTAGCTGGTGCTCTAGGATAAGCCCTCAACTGGTGGTCTTCTGATCCATAAAATAAATACAGGCTTAATCTTTTCCTACACGCATCCCATCCATGTCCCGGCTTCTTACAGAATGGACAAAGAATAAATGGCCTCTAGATCTAGTATGTCTGCTGCACCGCCACTCAAGCTGGTATAGGGTACTACTGCCTCGGCTGCTGGAAGTGCCTCTGATGCTGCTGTTGAAAGTGAGGCCGCTTCATTGGGCCCGTGCTAGTACCGGATCTTCCTATGTCTCTCGGTCTCTTAGAGCCAAGCTCTAGATCATCCTCTGCCCGCTGTGTTTGCCTCAGAATCTCCTCAAAAGCAGCAGTGGGTCTCCACTCGTACGTGATTTGATCTCCTTATTCAGGCCCTTCATGAACATTTTGGCCTTTCCTCTGGGGTTTTGCCTCTCCACAAAGCAGCCTAATCTGTAATATTCTGCTGCATACTCATCCACCGTCATACCTTTCAGAATGAGGTACTGAAAGTGGCTCTCTAGAGATGTCCGAGCCACATCTGGAAAAAACTTTTCCTTAAAGAGCACCTTAAAATCTTTCCAAGTAAGTCCCGATACTGAGATCTTGGGGTCCTTCCTGAACCAAGTCAATGCAATGTCAAACATCATGCTTTCTGCGGCCTCTACCTGCAACCTCTTTGGAATCTGCGTCAGTTGCAAGTTTCTCTCAATGTCTTCTATCAAGTCATCAACATAAATAATCCCCTCAGTGCCTTTAATGTCTTTTGGCCTCATCCTCTTGAAATCTATGATGGTCCCCAGCCTCGGCTGCTGTAGGGTAAACTGAGGTGGTGCCGTCTGAGGCTGGACTAAGGCGACTCTCTTGACTATGGCGAGCGTAATCTGGTGGGCATTCTCAATGCTTTTCCTTATAACCTCTGACTGGTGCTGCTGCACCTTCATCGTCTGCTGAAAGAGCCCAAACATCTATGTCTGATCGACTGTAGACGGTAGGGATGGAAGATCCCCTAAAAATTTTGGTGTTGCCTTTTGTACCGAAGATGGAGCACTCCCGAAAGCTACTATGAAAACGTCCATCTGGATTGGTAAAGTGGACCTCTGAACTGAAGCTGCTGGAACAGAGCCTGCTGGTGATGCCCTCAGGGGCAACGAAGTGACCAACCTCGCTGACACTGTGCCTAAGTGATGGAAGCGCATCTTCGGAGGCATCCTAAAGATAGATTAAAACAAGGAATCTATATTGAGTAATATACGATATCATCAAACAAGGATAGATTTATTAAAAGTAAAGTAAGCATTCAATAGATAAGGATAGCAAAACAGATATTTAAAAATATTTTCTAGTTGTGATTGAGTATATTTTCAGCCTAAATCCTATATCCTAAAACAGGCTCGTAGCAGTACTCTAGGTGAGAACTACTACGATATTGCTCTAATTTTGACACTTGACCTGCATAGACCACCACTAAAAATGTGTCACAACTCGCACCCGGAATAAGAGCACGAGTAGTGAGCAACGCCCAGCCTACGTCGTAGCACCGACGGTAGAATGCCATCTGGGTCAAACATACAATCTAAATATCTCATTCAATATGTATAAGGTACCTGTCAATGTCGTCTCAACTCCAAACAGAGGAACAATATGGTATATGATAATGGTAAACTGTACTAAATCATAAAATCAAACTAAGGAAGATAAAGCATGATATGTAATAAAATAGGAAAAGAGTCACAATACAATCACAAGTCTACCATAAAATATATACATGCCAACAGTCTCAATAAAAGTCTAAACAAAATGTCTAAGCCTCCTCTACATCTGGTACTAGGTCCTTCTGCTCTAAAGGAGTATCCTCTAATGAGAATAAGAGGAAAATAGAGGTGAATTGAGTGAGAATTCAATAGAGAAAATGATAGAAAATTGGGGATCTAATTTCTAGATCTAGAATGAATGCAAATTAGAGAAGAGAGTGAGAGAGAAAGAAAGAGGAGAGCCCCCTCTAATAGTGGCCGGCCCCCTTCCCCCTTTCCAAAGTCATGTGCATGGTCCAAATTGTCCCTCTCCGTCCAATTATGAATATGGTTAGGAAAGGGATATTTTGGAAAGCTTCTAACAAATTCTAATTAACCTAATTCTCCCTAAATAATTAGTGAGAATGGTCTAATGGGATTGGGTCCAAGTTAGGCTTACTAGTTGTCATGACAAATTCTAATTGGTTCAAATGGGTCAAGTCTAACTATTGGACTAGCCTCATAACAAAATAATTACTATAAGTCATAATTAATCTATAACTCACTATTAATTAAATAATTGATACAATCATCAAATAATTACTATAACACACTAATATAAATAAATTATTCCTAAAATTATATACCCATACCAAATTACCAAACTACCCCTAACTGAAAAAGTAAGGGTGATAAGATGTGGTTCGAACAACGAGAACCTCCTACCGAGGACGAAGTCATACAAGTCAATCTGGGTGACGAATCCTCCCCCAAACCTATCTTCATCAAAAAAAGTCTGACTGATGAGGATCAGAAATCTCTGCTGCAGCTCATTAGAGAAAACATTATGCGTTTTCCTGGAGCTATAAAGACATGCCAGGACTGGACCCCCAAACCACGGTCCATAAACTCAATATCTTGTCGAACCCTAAGTCTGTTAAGCAACAGCAACGGTGGTTCCGGCCAGACATAATGAGCGCGATCAAATTTGAATTCAATAAACTGATATCTAGTGGCTTTGTCCACGAAGAACAACATCCAGACTGGGTAGACAACATTGGGTTCGTTGTTAAAAAGAACGAGAAGATCACGATCTGCATTGACTTCTGTAACCTAAACGCGGCCTTCTCCAAAGACAAATTCCCTCTTTCGATCACAGACATAATGATCGACAACACTTGCGACTTCGAGCACATGTCCTTCATAGACATATTCTCACGCTACAATCAGATTAAGATGTCCCCTGACGATCAGAAACGTACATCATTTTAAACATCGATAGGAGTATACTGCTACACATTCTGTAAAACCCCTAATTCTAAAAACCGTATTTTATCTTTTTAATTAATTAATAATTAAATTGTAGTAATTATGAGCTAAATAGAGGAAATAGATTTTTTTTTAATTTTTATTTGAGGTATTTGTACATTTAGGGGATTTATTGAGTCATTATTATAAATTTTTCATAATTAATTCCATGTTGGAGACCCTTTGGACAGTTTCTAGCTTAGTGGTATGCACTAATATAATTTCTAGCATTTTTTCTATGTATATATATAAGGTTTATTAAAAAGGAATAAGAAATAAAGAAAGAAAAAGAGAATAGAAGAAAACAAATGAGTTAAAATAAACCCAAAACCCATTTCCTAACTCTAACCCGCAACCCACTACTCCCTAACCCCAACCCGCATAGGCAAAAGCAAACAGCAGCAGCTGTAGTGCCAAGCCCACCCGCGCTGTGGCCAAATATATATATATATATATATATATATATAAACCTTTGTAAACCCTATGTCACTACCACATTTCTAGATAAGGGCATTTGTGTAATTTCACTATTTTGAATAATTATGTATTTAATTAATCTGCTGAGTTTTTATAAACTATTTATATATTGTTAGTTGTGTTTGGTTTAGGTCAAACCCTAGAACTCATTAGGACTAACCCTAATGACTAAACCCTAGTTTGAAAACCAAATTCTAGAGAAACCCTAGAATTCCAATTTTAGGTTTGATCCTCAAACCCTAGAATGACTAAACCTTAGTTAATTAGGTTCTTCATGACCTAACCTGGGGGATTAACCTAATCATATGCATTTGAAACCCTAACCTAGTTTTAATATAAAAGGAAGCCACCCTCAACCTTTTCTCCTTCATGAAGAAAGAAACCCTAGCCTCCATTAGAAAAAGCCATTTCCCCCACCCCCAAATTCGGAATCTAACCCTAGGGATTCTATTTTCCTCCTCCAAAGCAAGGGGAACAAGGAGCTTGGGTCAAGGAACCTTGGGGAAGAAGAACTTTCATAGGGAAACCATCTCCCTATAGGTAAATTCCAGATTTTTCCCATTTTAAATTCTATTTTTCCTTGTTGTTGGCCATTAGGAAAACCCCCTATTGTTTAGATTTCGATTTAGGGTTTTGATTTAGGTTTTGGGTGGCCTACGTTTAGTTTTCCCCAATTTTCGTGGACCCTAACCCTAGGGGTTTGCGTGTAGACTGATTTTCTCCTCCAATGTTTAGGGTTGGATCTCGTTTAGGGTTTCGTTTGGGGTTTTCCCTAAATTCTTAATGTGAGTTCGATTTCAGCACACCAGGTGCTTGGGAATATGTTTATTAGGGTTTTACCTATCTATCGTATTTAAATTCCTGCATATTTTGATATATCAAACTATATACATAATAAAATTACTTGTGTGGCCATGAGTGTGTTGGTTCCTATTCAGTCGAGTGAAGATTACTGTGCTGTGTGAGTGTGAAAGAGTATCAGTGAACACAGTGTGTATCAGTTAGAACTTTTATGAATGTTGGGTGTGGGTGAATGCTGAATTCAGTGAGTGAATTATCCCAGGTTCAATGTGGATTCTGTGTGATGTAGGTATTTGAATTTCAGTGTGTGCAGGATTCAGTTCTGTGAGTGAAAACAGGGTGTATATTCTCAGGATTAAGAAAATCAGTGTGTTATCGAGAGAATTATGAGAATGTGAACTGTGTGTAGGTGAGATACCTGTGTGAGTGAGTGAGAAAATTCCCAGGTTCTAGAGAGTGACTGTGTAGGTCTGAGTGTCTATGTGTATCAGTGAATACATGTATTGTGGGTCTAGGTGCCAGTGTGTACTTGTGTGCAGTCGAGTACCTGTGTAGTTGTGTGAGTATTTTGTGTGTGGATTTCAGGGTATCCTCACTGTGTGTTAGTGTTGCCTAGTGTGTGTGAATACTGATAGTTTTTAGTGTTGTATGTTGATGTAATTAGGAAATTCTGTGCAGTGTGAGTTCCTGATTTCAGTTAGATTGTGTGAATTCTGTGTGAGGGAACTTGTGTCTGTGTGTATCAGATATGGGGAAGAGGGTGTGTAACTGTGTGAGTGTATCAGTGTTAGATACCTGTGTGCCTATGCGTTTAGGTATTAGGTGGGAGCCAGTGTCTCAGCATGAGGTAGCAGTGTCTATTGTCTCAGTTTTTAGAGTGCAGTGAAGTTAGGTTCCTTACAGGTAGTAGTGCATTGTCAAGTAAATGTTAGTCTCAGTTAGTGTCTCAATGACACTGACACTGTGGGCTAAGTATCAGTAAATATTGCCTGTGCACTGAGTTCAGTGTCTCAGTGATGCACAAGTGCACATAGCAGAAATTCCATGCAGTGGTGAGCAGTGAGTGTAGGGTGTTAAGGTTTGTATGTGCACTGTGTTATGAAGGGGGATCTGTACAGTGAGCATCTTCTGCATTTTTGCTTTTTAGTTAGAGTTCTGCATTTCATTTCTGTATTTCAGTTATGTATCAGTTAGAGTACAGAGAGTAAGGGGACTTGAGTTGAGTTGAGTATTGGTTTGGGTTTGAGGATAGGTTTTGAGATACCAAGGTAAGAAGCTAATTGTTTCCTAAATAGTAGATACTTATATTCCCTAAGTTAAACTATTAGCTAGGAGTAGTGTCATGTGTATACATTATATGGGTATGTATAATATGATGCAGTGTATACAATATTGGTTAGTGTGGAAATCTCTACAAGTATTATATATATATTAGCAGTAGTTAATATAGTTGGCAATGACTAGTATGGTTAAGTATGGCATAGACAGCTCACCAAGGACCTAGAAATGACCCTGTACCTAGCATAGAACTAGGTATGCATGTAGCCTTTTCAAAATACTTTTTGATATGGATAATTGATATTTTAGGTGACTGTGATTTCATCTTGGACAGCGATCCTCAAACTTTGCTCAGGACCACAGGCGAGTACATTCTCTGACAGTTTTCATTGTTGATTACTTCTATAAATTCAGTTGTAGTACATACTTGATTCCGACACTATGGATACACGGGTTAGCACCCTAGATCCCCATCATGAGGAGTCATGATTGGAATCCATCGTGCTAGCTGGGGGATGGAAAACTATTAGTAGATTATGTGATCATATCCAAACATTTACTTGCATCATAGCTCACCCCACTTCTCACGTCGGGTGCGGCCTGACCATTTACATGCATCATAGCTGTTATATATGATTAGCCTGACCACTACATGCATCATAGCTAACCATATGGTTAGCCTGACCTACAAGAATCATAGCAAATCATATATAACCAGCCTGATCTAGTCCCAAGCCGATCACATAATAAACTGATAATTCAAACACTTAGCTAGATGTCTATTCTTTATTCAGATTCACCTGTCCCAGCATTCACTACTTATTGTTCTAGCATTCACTATTTATTGTTCATTGCTAGATGCTCTATTGCCTATTTTTATTTCTCCAGTACTTCACATTTTCAGCATATATTCTCATCTTGTATTTCTTACACTGTTTATAGTTTTTGTCAATTTAATGAAACTGCTGTTAGTGCTTGTGCTTCACTCCAATCCTGACTGGATAACATTTTTCAGAGGACCTGGAGAACTTTTACCCCACTCATTACGGCCCAGGATTAGAGGGAGATTTTACTCCGGAAATCCCAGAGGAGTTGCCTGTTCTAGAGGAGATCTTACCTGCCTGTTCTTAGATTATTTTTTGCGTTATTATTTTAGTCTGAGACTGAGTTGTATTTATTATTTTGTAACTTTGTGAGGTCATCTAGACCCAGGACTTGAGTTGGACTTATTGTGGTTGGTTTATTATAGAACTCTTTTCCATTCTCATCGTGCCCATTATTCTTATAGCTTGTGATTAAGTATATTTATAGAACTGTGGATTATTATCATTATCCTCCGTGCGGAGTTGAGACTATTGACAGGATATATATATTATGTTGAGACCTAGACAGCGTTCTACCGCCGATGCTGCGGCGTAGGCTGGACGTACACACGAGTCATGCCCAAATTCTGCGTGCGGGTCGTGACACCCTAACCCTAAGATCTATTCTCCCTCTCCTCGACCACGCCGCTGCCGTGCCGCCTCCGAGCCCAGCCACTGTCGTTCACCACCGGAGCAGACCGCGTCCGCCGTTCGCGTCAACGCGCGCACAACCGAGTCATCGAAGACAAGGCAGCGAAGCTATGTTCAGGCGTCGTTTCCCGTGCCCTCGCTCGACCAAACTTGAGCCCTTCTTCACCAATACGTTCACCACTTAACCCTCTTTAACATCTGTATGATAGTTGACGTCGAACAGCATGAAACCTTAGGCAAAAATATCGTCCAAGTTTAAGGAAAAATACCACTTTTGGGTATCGCAGAAAACTGCGGTGACTATCTATGTTCCCGGATTCGTATCTTCCACCACAGAGATCCGAATTCGATTTTTCTTTTTGGTATGCGGAGACCACTTAACCTAGTTTAATTTTTGTTAATTATATTAAATTATTAACTGCTGTATGTAGAATTAAATTCGTTGGAAAACTCCAAAAACACACTTTTTCTATATTTCCAAAAATTATGAAACGGAGCGCGCTCCGTCGTGTACCAAGTGTACCAAAAGGTGAGCAAAGTGTACCCGGACACGTGAGAGTTCACGAAAAATGATTCGGATGTGTGTGCGCGTCAAAATCAGCCCGTATCCACAGTAAATCTTCCATGTCACGACTTTTGTAAAAGCCCTGCGCATTTAGTGCTCGCTCGTCAGAATATGACAAAACTTGTACCACTAGACTCATGGTAACGCGCTGGTCCCGTGACCCAATTTTCACATGATTCTGAGATAGTTGACCGAGTCGCCAATTGGCGGGCCCTATAATTTACTTTTTGGGCAAAATTGTGTTCGGCTCACAGGAATCCACATTTGGAGGTACCGTTGAGTTCGTATTGACATTTAGAGTTGGTTTGACCTATAATTTGTCCCATTTAGAGACCTTTACCTTTGGTATGCTTTTCGGTGCAAAGTTGCCCGCATGTGGAGTCCGCTTTGACCCGAAATTACCTTTTTGCCCCTGTGTCCAAATTGGACGAAAGGGGAGTACTTTCTAGCTATTTTGCTTATTCTGGGAACGTTGATGATGTTTATTTCAGCATCTGGAGATGTTCATTCTGAGGTCGTAGTTTCTGACTCTTGGTGTTAGACATCTGTACGTTACACTCTGTAGCTCTTTTGCCAGGCAAGTATACCTTGTCTTGTTGTACTGTTTAAATTCAGTTATATATATTAGTTGCATATTTATTATTTTAGATTACATAATTGTGCGCGTCCGAGAGAGACTCGGGTGCAGTCAACGAAGGCGTTGACGTTAGGACTTATGTCTGACCTAGTGTCTAGTAGACCCACCTAAAGTTGTGGAGTTATTGGTATGACTCCCCATGCCTGGACACATTTCTTACACGTGTTGTGAGTCTCATGTAGGACACGGACTTACGTATGTGGTTGGCCACCTATACGTGTAGGTTGTGCAACGGATAGGGTATAACTGCTAATAGTGATGCATGTTAGAAGACTTAGTAGTTATTAGTAGGCGTAGCATAGACTATCGTGGTACGATGGCCCAATCCTTGTCCTTGTTTGGTTGTAAGGTTGGAATATGGTTCTAACGATAGACTATGAGCCAGAGTTACGATACCGTGGCGTAGTAGCTAAGGCGTGTTGTGGATACAACATTCATAGATCATTGGGCGGGGAAGAATACTAGTCGGTGTATGAGACTCCACTTCTTTTATTCAGATTACCCTTTCGATAGAACGGTATGGACATTATACTATGCAGATTCCCCATTCTTCGGATTTGTATGGATGTTATATTATGTAGATTCCCCGTTCTTTGGAGCAGTATGAACGTTATACTATGCAGATTCCCTGTTCTTCGGAGCGATATGGACGTTATTATATTACAGTACCTTAGTATGGGGGCATATGTGGCATATACTAGCCAGTTGTCATGATTGGTGAATTACGTCAGCATATGTCTAGCCTACACTTCCCATACACTCAAGGTTGTCCTCAAGTTGCATTTCACTTAGATGGTTAGGTCACCCTGGAGTTATTTATTCAGTATTTACTTTATGCATGCTTTAAGTATCTTATTATGTCCCTCTGAGGACCTGGTCCCTTTTCAGGTGTATTGTTCATGAGTATTTGCAGAAGCGCAGATCCGGACTGGCTACTTATATTGCGAGAGGTCTTCTCTTCGAGCCTCGTGATGGTTAGAGGTTGTACTTATATTGTATTTGTCTTGTTTATTCTTCATTCTAGTTCGACAGTAAATTTGTTTCCATCCGACTGTCATCTTTAGATACTTCATTTTGGGATCTGGTTATAGATATTGGTTATTCATTATATTTAATTTTCTGTGGATGAGATTAGATTATACCCTGTGATTTATGATGGTTTATACCACTGGTGAATTGTTATTCATATTATAGCGTGCGTGTGTTATGGTTTTCATATATTGGAGTGCCATATTCATACGGCTGGCATGCTTATGTGTCCTAGTCCTACATATTTTGGGACTGGGGCGTGACATATTTTTAGTGGTGGCCCATGCAGGTCAAGAGCATATTGTCTCGGTTACGTTACTGTACCGAGCAAGCCTGCGCCTAGGATTAGAGTATAGGATCTCATCCACAATTGATTATAACTCATATTTCTTCTAATTTGTTCTATTTGAATAGTTGCATCCTGCTTAATTTATGTGCTTCCCAAATAGTTCCTTGAGTATAGCCCCTACAAGAATATAGGAATCCTTGTTAATAGGATGATAATTAGGGTAACACTCCTATTAAGAATACTACTAGGGCATTGACACATCATTAAGTTTAGACTATCTAATGAACCCTAACAACCCTTACCTGTAGAATGGTTGACCATTATCCCTTGATAATTAGGGATGACTTAAGAGTAGTATAGGCAATTCTAGGACTAGCTATAAATTTAACCTCACTTTTTTACCTAGCATTAAGGAACCAATAGAAATTCAAGGTAGAATATTAGGACCAACCCTAACCTTCATAGTTAGATAGTATTATAGAACTATACCTTTAGATACCTGTCTGGATATTAGCAGACACTACACTAGGAAGCCGAGAGGAATGAATATAGTATTTCCTCGACCATACCTTGAACACAGAGATTAGCATATTATCTTCCCCTAGAAAACCATGATGTCATCTAGAGTCTTTCTATTTAGTTTATACCTTGTTCTCCTGAAAACTTAGCACTCGCGAATTATGTAATGACTAATTATGCTTCTCTTCATCTTTCAACTCGTGCCACCTGACACTTCTGATTTTAGGCCAGATGAATTCTCTTCTGTTAAGGATATGTAGTTTACTAGGATTATAGTTGTCAATGTTAAACTTTGAAAAGTTGTGCTTGATAGTTAGAATTTGATAGTTTTGAGTTGTTCTTGTAGATTGTAGCTTGATGATTACCCTTAGTTTTAAATCGCGTAATTCGTATCCATAACCCAATATAGGTATATCCTCTTTTCACTTAAGAACCAGTAGCTCTTCTATTCTTACTATTGATACTTGTTCTATGAGCACTATGATTAAAACTTAAGGTGACCATTACCTATATAATGCAATAGGATGATTTTCTCGTAAACCCCAATAAGAGTTTATGCTTTATTTATAAGGACAATATTATTTTGTAGATTTCCCTTAAGACTGTCACAGTATTAGTTTATTATCTGAGTAGTAAGCCTCCCAACCTAGTATCACATAGTCCTCTTGACATATTAGTGTAGTATAATTGAACGACATTAACTATATACTTGCATAAGACGATATTTAGACGGTAGAACTTGAAGGCCTATAACCCTATTTGGTCGACTAGCGACTTAGACAAGAGTTAGTATGACAACTGTAGAGATTGTAGAGTCTTATTTTTGTATTTTGTTTTATTTTTGTGAACATAAAAAAAAAAATTTGTACCTCCTTTCATCATGATCGAGCGAATTTGTATTTTATATACTACCTTGACTTACACTGCTATTTTATAGCCTAGTTTTACAAGCTTATTCTTTTATTGAGCTTGTTCATGATATATGTATTAGTGGATGCATACATTAATACATTTCAGAATTAGTGTAATAAGGTCTAGCTAACCATGGTGCGCTTGGTTCGTCCTTTGTATAACTACTTTACGTGGATTGAGATATATAGTGTCTAGTAGACGAATGTACTTGCCCTCTAGATATGCCTGAGCATATCGTACCAGTTACATAACTGTACTGATACGAGCATGCGAATAGAAATTAACCAAAATAGGATTTCAATCCACAACTGCCCTGACAACTCCCCTTTTTGAATTCTTTAATCTCCTTGATCCTCGTACTTGTATTATATTACCATCACCTTGAACTCTTTATTATTGTTCTCCGTCTTTCCTTATTTCGGAAAGACAAAATCTCGTGCTTAGTATAAGTTTGATATACAGAGGAACTAGATATACACCTTAGGCCAATCATATTACTAGATGACTGCCTTTATAGCTGATTAAGGGTATATCATATGTGATATACTTGGTGTTTAAATTTTTGAGGATTGAGTAACATAATTTAGTAAAGTTGAGGAATAATTTTTCTTAAGTGTATAGCCTTATATGATAGATGCGTAAATTATAAGCAGGGTAGAAGTTGCATTATCAACTTGAGAGGAATTTCTTTTTGATTGTGATCAAGCAAGATTAGATGGGGAGATTTAAGTCATTTTAATTTTGAGAAATTTTAAAAGAAGGACTAAGAGGATGAGGATTTAATAAATTTTAAAATCTTGATAGTGAGGACCAAATAATTATACTGGTGGCACATGTTTTGAAGTTTGAATGTTGAAGATTGAATCATCAATTTAAATCTTAAGGATAAATATAGAATTCTAGGCTTGAACAATGGGTGAAGTAGATATAAAATTTTACAATTTGATGATTTGAATTAAAAGTTAAATTTTGATGATTGGATTACCGATGTGAAAGATTGAGGATGTGAATTAAATTTAAAATTTTGAAGGATAAAAAATTCATAAGGGAAAATAGGAATAATATTGGATTATAATTATTTTTCTTAAATGAGATTATGATAGTTGGAGATCGTGACGTGAAAATTGATGTGGGCTATTTAAAACTTGAAGTTGTCCTATAGATTTAGCTTAAAGTTGGATGTGATTATTTAAAAATCAAGAAGAGATAACTATATATTGATTAAACATAGGTTACCTTAATTTTGAAAGTGATTGCGATGGATTAGAATATATTTTTAATTTTGGAAGAGATTGTGATTGACTTGCCTTATATGCGAATGTGAAAGAATTAACAAATTATACCTTATTTTAATTTCGAGGATAAAATTATTTTAAGTTGAGCAGATTATAAACTCCCTCACCCAAAATTAAGCCTACTTGGTTATATGGAGAAACTAGGGCTACTTGGTATCCAATTGGAAGTAGGACACGACATTTTATTTAGATTTTTGCAATAATTAGATCACTTAGAGTACCATTACCATTGCTTCGATAATTGGAGCACTACGCTAGTTATTGCCTCCCTACAAATTTCACAACCTTGACCTAGACGTGACCGCCTTCTATTCTGACCCCGGTATAACTTATAATGATGCTCTCTTGTGCTACATTTTAGTCACACAATATTCGTCGCAGACGTTTGTATTTAATTCTAAATAAATCCAACTTTGTACCTTGTGAATTCTAATTAAAATTGGAGACACAATCTTGATCTGTTTCGTATTAATCCAATTTCTATCTTTGTTCGATTTTCCAATTGTTGGGCGTTTTTATGCAAAAGTGAATTAAGGTGTCTACACCATTGGATAACACATGAAGAAACCTGTTTTTCGCTCATATAAATTTTTTCCATGATTTTTTTTTTGAACCTGCAACGCGCAACATCGTCCCTCATTTAAACCTAGCCTTGCATCTTAAACAATGCAAATTATAGCCCCCAAACATTCCCATGACAATTGGACTTAGTTTTAATTTCGAGGACAAATTTTTTATAAGTTGGGTAGAATATAAAATTCCTAATTCTAAAAATCGTATTTTACCTTTTTAATTAATTAATAATTAAATTATAGTAATTATGAGCTAAATAGAGGAAATAGATTTTATTTAATTTTTATTTGAGGTGTTTGTGCATTTAGGAGATTTATGGAGTCATTATAAAATTTTTATAATTAATTCCATGTAGGAGACCCTATGGACAGTTGCTAGCTTAGTTGTATGCACTAATTTAATTTTTAGTATTTTTTCTATGTATATATATAAGGTTTATTAAAAAGGAATAAGAAATAAAGAAAGAAAAAGAGAATAGAAGTAAACAAATAAGTTAAAATAAACCCAAAACCAATTTCCTAACTCTAACCCGCAACCTACTACTCCCTAACCCCAACCCGCATAGGCAAAAGCAAACAGCAGCAGCTGCAGTGCCAAGCCCACCTGCGTTGTGGCCAAACCCCCCCCAGCGCACACAGTTCACCCCCCTATATATATATATATAAACTTTGTAAACCCTAACCCTATGATCTATTCTCCCTCTCCTCGACCACGCCGCCGCCGTGCCGCATCCGAGCCCAGCCACCGCCATTCACCACCGGAGAAGACCGCGTCCACCGTTCGCGTCAACGCGCGCACAACCGAGTCAGCGAAGACAAGGCAGCGAAGCTCTGTTCAGGCATCATTTCCTGTACACTCGCTCGACCAAACTTGACCCCGTCTTCACCGGTACGTTCACCACTTAACCCTCTTCAACATCTGTATGATAGTTGACCTCGAACAACACGAAATCCTAGGCAAAAATAGCTTCCAAGTTGACAGAAAAAGACCACTTTTGGGTATCGTAAAAAACTGTGGTGACTACTTATGTTCCCGGATTCGTATCTCCCTCCACAGAGATCCGAATTCAATTTTTCTTTTTGGTATGCGGAGACCACTTGACCTAGTTTAATTTTTGTTAATTATATTAAATTATTAACTGTTATATGTAGAATTAAATTCGTTGGAAAACCCCCAAAACCTAATTTTTCTATATTTCCAAAAATTACGAAACAGAGCGCGTTCCGCCAAACGGGACCGCCCCATCGTGTACCAAGTGTACCAAAAGGTGCGTGCAGTGTACCCGGATACGTAAGAGTTCGCAGAAACTGATTTGGACCCGTGTGCGCGTCAGAATCAGCCCATATCCGCAGCAAATCCTCCGTGTCACAACTTTTACAAAAGTCCTGCGCATTTAGTGCTCGCTCGTCAGAATGTGACAAAACTTATGCCAGTGGAATCATGGTAACGCGCTGGTCCTCTGACCCAATTTTCATGTAATTCTGAGACAGTTGACCGAGTCGCCTATTGGCGGGCCCCACGGTTGACTTTTTGGGCAAAATTGTATTCGGTTCACCGGAATCCACATTTAAAAGTACAGTTGGGTTCGTATTGACATTTAGAGTTGGTTTGGCCTATAATTTATCCTATTTAGAGAACTTTACCCTTGGCACGCTTTTCGGTGCAAAGTGGCCCACATGTGGTATCCGCTTTGACCCAAAATTATCGTTTTGCCTCTGTGTCCAAATTGGACGAAAGGGGAGTACTTTCTAGCTATTTTGCTTATTTTGGGAACGTTGGTGATGTTTATTTCAGCATCCGGAGACGTTTATTCTGAGGCCGTAGTTTCTGACTCTTGGTGTTGGACATCTGGACGTTGCACTCTGTAGCTCTCTTGCTAGGCAAGTATACCTTGCCTTGTTGTACTGTTTAAATTCAGTTATAAATATTAGTTGCATGTTTATTATTGTAGATTACATAACTGTGCGCGTCCGAGAGAGACTCGGGTGTTGTCAACGAAGGCGTTGACGTTAGGACTTATGTCTGACCTAGTGTCTAGTAGACCCACCTAAAGTTGTGGAGTTATTGGTATGAGTCCCCAGGACTGGATATATTTCTTACACGTATTGTGAGTCTCATGTAGGATACGGACTTGCGTATGTGGTTGGCCACCTGTACGTGTAGGTCGTGCGACGGATAGGGTATAACTGCTAATAGTGATGCATGTTAGAAGACTTAGCAGTTATTAGTAGGCGGAGCATAGACTATCGTGGTACCATGGTCCAATACTTGTCCTTGTTTGGTTGTAAGGTTGGGATATTATTCTAACGATAGACTATGAGCCAGAGTTATGATGTCGCGGCGTAGTAGCTAGGGGTGTTGTGGATACAACAGGCATAGTTCATTGGGCGGGGAGGACTACTAGTAGGCATATGGGACACCACTTCCTTTATTCAGATTCCCCGTTCGACGGAACGGTATGGATGTTATACTATACAGATTCCCCGTTATTCGGAGTGGTATGGACGTTATATTATACAGATTCCCCGTTCTTCGAAGTGGTATGGACGTTATACTATGCAGATTCTCCGTTCCTTGGAGCGGTATGGACGTTATTATATTACAGTGCCCTAGTATGGGGGCATATGTGGCATATACTAGCCAGTTGTCACGATTGGTGAATTACGTCAGCATATGTCTAGCCTACACTTCCCATACATTCAAGGTTGTCCTCAAGTTGCATATCACTTAGATGGTTAGGTCACCCTGGAGTTATTTATTTAGTATATACTTTATGGCATACTTTTATGTATCTTGTTATGTCCCTCTGAGGACCTGGTCCCTTTCCAGGTGTATTGTTCTTTAGTATTTGCAGGAGCGCAGATCCGGACTGGCTACTTATATTACGAGAGGTCTTCTCTTCGAGCCTCGTGATAGTTAGAGGTTGTACTTATATTGTATTTGTTTTGTTTATTCTTCATTCTAGTTCGGCAATGGATTTATTTTTATCCGACTGTCATCTTTAGATACTTCATTTTGGGATCTGGTTATAGATATTTGTTATTCATTATATTTGATTTTCTGTGGATGAGATTAGATTATATCCTGTGATTTATGATGGTTTATATCACTGATGAATTGTTATTCATATTACAGCGTACGTGTGTTATGGTTTCCATATATTAAAGTGCCATATTTATACGGCTGGCATGATTACGTGTCCTAGTCCTACGTATTTTGGGACTGGGGTGTGACACATTCATGTCCTTTGGTCTGAAGAACGCAGGTGTTACATACTAGCGAGCTATGAGCACCATCTTCTGTGAGCATCTATGTAAGACGGTTGAGTGTTACGTCGATTACATCACCGTCAAAAGTTACTCCAATGGTAATCACCTCAGGAACTTGAAGACCGTGCTCGACCTCATGCGTATGCACCAGCTCAAGATGAACCCTACCAAATCCTTCCTGGGAGTCTCCAACGGTAAATTCCTAGTCTTTATCATTACTTCTTAGGGTATTCATATATACCCCGAATAAACTAAAGCAATCCTTGAGATGAACCTGCCGAGGAACCTCGGGGAGCTTTGTAGCCTTCAAGGGAGGCTGGCATACATTAAAAGGTTCATTTCAAACCTCTCTGGGCGTTGTCGGCAATTCACCCAGCTCTTGAAGAAAGGTGTATCCTTTTTTTGGAATGAAGAATGCTAACACGCGTTTGACGGCATCAAGGGATACCTATCATACCCTCCAATACTGGTAGCCCCAGTTTCGGGGAAGCCTTTTCTGCTTTATGTACGCACGATGGATCACTCCCTCAGTGCTATATTAGTCTAGAATAGTGATGCAGGCCATAAGCAGGCCATCTATTATCTCAGTCAGATCATGGTTGACACGGAACATAGGTACACCCCCATCGAGAATGGAAGCCTTGCTTTAGTATTTGCTGTCCAGAAGACTCGACATTACGTGACTGGACAGACCATTCATGTAATCTCGTGAGTCAATCCTCTCAGAGTTCTCATAATCAAACCAGGGGCGCTCAGTTCCTGCCTAGATACATGGACGATACTACTGTCTCAATACAACATTGAATTTGTCCCACAGAAAGCCGTCAAGGGTGAAGCACTGGTCGACTTTTAGGCAGCACATACGACGCCAAAAACCTCCAAACTCTACGACTAGATTCCAGACGAAGTGGCGGGCTCTAATATAACTTCATGCGAGGCTGTTTAGAGAATGTTCTTCGACGGTGCTTCAAGAACAGGGCCCAAGGGAGATATCATTACGGGGGTCGGGATAGTGCTAAACTTCTCATACGGTCTGGTCATTAATAGGGCCTACTCTCTCACAAACCTGTGCTCCAACAATGTGGCAGAATACAACACCTTGGTCCTTGGGATCAAACTCTCCAAACAAGAAGGAGTGGAGTATCTGGAGGCCTACGTTGACTCCAAATTAATAGTCCATCCAGTCCAGGGTAGGTACGAAGTCCGGCACGAAGACCTGATTCTATACCACCAAGCTGCACTTGGCATCATCTCAGCCTTCGAGGGATTCTTCATTAAGCACATCCCTCATCTATAGAACATCGAGATTGATGCCCTGGCCAGCCTTGCTGCCTCCTTGGCAGTTCTAAACAACAATAATCAGCTAATCGTAGTGATCGGTCGAGAGCTGGTCTGCCCAAATGATAACCTCTGCCTATGTCTGATCTACACAACGAAAGTTCACACTGACGTCTAGGACTGGAGCTTTCTTTCATTGACTATGCAGTCAATAGAATTCTTCTCGAGAACCCAAAGAAAGCCACATCGATCAAAATATATTTCCATCGGTTCTATTACGATACAAATACCAAAATATTGTATCGTCGGTCTTACGACGACCTACTGTTACGATGCCTATCGAATACAGAAGCAAAGCAAGCCCTCAGTAAAGCTCACAATTGTGTTTGCGGCGTACACCAACCTGGACCAAAGCTACAGGACCGTCTTCGGAGAAAGGGTTATTACTGGCCGACGATGGTAGCAGAGGCCATTGAGTATGCGAGAAAATGCCAGACGTGCCAAATATATGTAGACTTTATCCCCCAACCCTCAGAATTCCTGTACCCAATGGTCGCATCTTGGCCGTTTAAAGCATGGGAGATGGACATTATCAGACCAATCAATCCACCTTCTTCTAAAAGGGATCGGTTCATCCTGGCTATAACCGATTACTTCTTGTCATGCTCTAGTACAGTAATACGGAGACAGACATGGCTAGCTCCCTCGTACAAGGTATAAAATGTAATAAGGCGGTCACGATTGTAACTAGGCACATGTAAGTCACTTACGGTCACATAGAACATCTAATGTCTTAATCAGTCAAAAAAGAACAATAAACATAAAATATATATGCCAAGGAAGTAAGGCATCCCAAATGCCCTGCCACAATATTCAAGAAACCAATTGTACAAAAATGAGAAGGCTAGTAGAGTAACAAGAGTACATAACCATGATTAGCTGCAATCTGATTAATTACAATCATGTAGGGAACTAAATATCTAGATTTACGGCTAACAAGTGCCGGCGGCTAAATGCCCAAAATGAGTGAAATATGAAATAACATGCAGGAAAGAAGAAACCCACTCGTTTCCCTCAGTGGCCATCCGCTTGGTGCATACCATTATTCAGGGGAAAGTACGCTTGATCCTCTGGTGCTGCCTCTAAAACTGGACATGCAAAACCAGTGGAGTTAGACCCCAAATAGCAAGTACCACAAAGGAAGCATGAATGTAGAAATAAAACTAGTTTATGAAATAGATACATATATATATAGTTCTGTCTCGTAGTTTCGGTTCATAGCCTATCATGACAAAATAATCTAACCCCACAACCAAACAATGACTAGGGTTAAACCATCGCACCATGATAGTCCATATCCCTAGACTATTTGATAGTAGATACAATATACAAACACACTCAGTTACATAATGGGTCAATCAATTATACGGCTTACTAGATAGAGTCTGGGTTATCCCAGAGATATTATGCATATAGGAATACTCAGATCGAACTAGATACTAGCAGGGTTAGCCAAACCAAAAATTATCGTATAACACATTATAGTATGCACCGGTCCCTCGTAAGGCCACTGTGCTAAGATCACATAGAACACATAGTATCATATAATAGTCGGATATTGCCAACCACTAATGAGGATTTAAACAATATCCATGGGGACTAGCCTGCACATCCCAATTCAGATGAGTGGAGGTAGCAAGTTAGGCACCATCTCGAGATTGTATTCCCTCCTAATGCTCTACAAGTTTAGTTGCCTAGTTAACCCTAATGTTAACTGGAATCTCATGGTGTGGTCATATGGGATTCCTCTTATATGACTACCATAGTACGGCCACACTAGATATGAATCCACTTTTTTACTTGATAGTTCAATTTGGATTCACCCCAGTGTGATGCAACAATAAACAGATCCTAGCCACGCTTGGTCATTGACTATATCTCATGTCCATGCTGGAGATTGAGTCATATCTCATGTTACGTAGCGCATAGGTACACCACAGTATAAACATGTAATATAATTGCGTTGGAACACTTAGCACGTAGGAACACATAGCACGTAGTAAGTGTATCAGCACATATACAAGTGGTTGGGTCATGACGCATAGATGGGTCTAATAATTTTGTGGTCATCAAAGGCACACATACAACTCATAGACTTCAAAGGACATTCAACCAAAACTAGTCCAGTAAAACGTGTACAAGGGGTCACATATCCGCAGAAGGATCAAGGCCCATCATAAGTCAAGCCGCATGACAAACCTGGCCGCATGGAGTAATGCCGCATAAAGTGAGTCATGCCGCATGGAGTCATGTCTCATAGAGTCATTCCGCATAGAGTCATTCCGCATAAAGTCATGTCACATGGAACAAGGGCTAGGTCTACTTCTCGGGATAAGCGATGAGGCAATAGGAAATAAAGTGTCAGTGATGTGACATAAAGTATGATGTGATATAAAGTGTGTTAGAAATAAAAGATAAAACAATAAAAAGATGTGCCACCGTTTCAGAGTCATGCATCCAAGGATAGTGGCAGCATACTCTGCTTGCCGCATAAGTGTCGGTGTCGCATGGGGTTCGATGCTGCGTGGAGTATTTTGGACTTTAGCAAAATTCTCATTCGTTCAGTGAGTGAACACAAGTGTTGAAGGACACTTGTGCGATGACAGTCATGCGTCCAACAAGATGGACTCATGCTGGTCAATATGTGGCAAGAGCTCTGGCCGCATAACCCTCTCGGGCTGCATAGCAATCTCAGCTGCATAGCTCGCTGGCCATATGAAGACTTCGTCTTTTCCAACAGTAGGTTTGGCCATGGCAGAAAAGCTACACAATCTGAAATTTTTTTCTTCATAAAAACTATATTTTAATTCTGAATTGAGTGAACCAAAAGCCAAAACATTCAAAATAAAGTGCACCATCCTTCCCAAAAATATTTTTTGAAAATAATATGTTTTAGTTGATCAAAACCACCAAAAACTCAAGGAACCCATGAAATTTTAAGTTAGAAAAGTAGATCTAAGCAAATCTATCCATCAAAACCGAGAACTCCAAGTATTAAAAGCGGTCAGAATCATCATAAGCATAGAATAGACAAATAAAATGCAAGAAAAGAACAAAAAATAAAAATCAAAAGGTTTCTCCATGTAGTGTAAGGTGTACTTTTCTAGAATGAAAGAAAGGGGGAAAATAAAGAATGAGGAAAGAGAGAGAAACACATTAGCTTATATAGCTAGGGTATGAGGTTTAGACCATGGGTTCAAATTCATGAATAACACACACAAATAAATTATGAACCATGCTAAACCAAAGAATGGGTCTAGTCTCCATGCATGCAACATAATGATCATGTGAGCAAAAAATACTCTAAGCAGAATATAATACAAGCAAGAAACAAATATATCCCAAAATACGTATTTTGGGAACAGGGAGTGACACTTCTCCAAATGGACAGAAGCTGTTCCACTCACAGAAGTAAAAATATTGAACATGATTAGCTTCATCATGCATCATATCATATACCGCTTTGGTTTGCCACAAAGGATCATCCACAACAACGGTCCACAGTTTGTAAGTCATGCATTCTACCAGTTTTGCGACAAAAACTGAATTCAGAATATAGCGTCAACCGCCTATAACTCGACAGTAAATGGTCTCGCAGAAGCCTTCAACAAGACCATCATAAAGCTACTCAAAAAGTCCGTGTCTTCCAATAAGCGCAATTGGAACGAAAAGCTAGGTGAATATCTCTAGGCCTACCGCACAAAGGTCAGGACAGCTATTGGCAATACGCCTTTCTCTTTGGTGTACAAAAACGAAGATGTCCTCCCACTCGAGATCCAAATCCCTTCAATCCGAGTAGCCCTCTCATACCAATTAACCATCAATGACAATCAACGCCGACGGCTACAAGAGTTAGAAGCACTCGACGAGAAATGTCTCTTAGCTCAGCAGCGCATTAATCTATACCAATCACGTCTCTCGGTAGCCTTCAACAAATGGGTCAAGAAGAGAACCTTACACATGGGAGAACTCTTCCTGACCATGAGAAGATTGATGGTCATGACCCACAAGATGGCTTACAAATTCCAGCCTAAATGGGAGGGTCTGTTCATCGTGGAGTCCGTATTCTCCAACGGCACCTACCGACTAGTGAAACCCAATGACGACTTGCTTATGATGGCTATCAATGACAAGTTCCTAAAAAAGTACTATGTCTAAGATAGACTTTTACTCCCCTTATCCCCAGCGGAACAACACAGATGTACATCTTTACACTCTTGGTTCTTCATACCCAACAAGTGCCTATGTGCAACTTTTTTTTCCTTCTTTATAAATTCTCGTAAAGGCCATCATCTGTATCCAGGAGTCCTGGATATTCAATGGAAGATGAATACTCAAAGTCTCCCCAGAGGAGCAGTCCTCAGGTCCACTTGCTCACTCCAGCAGTGACCACTCGAAGACCAATCTCGTTAGACGCTAGCCATATTCATATTGCCTCTGAGCTATCGTCCCACTAATCTCCCCCATGGAGCAATAATTAGGTCTATCCATACTCCTGGATAGACAACACTCAGAAAATCACTCCTTAGCGAGTTTTTCGGATATCGGTTTATGTCCATATTACCTTCTGAACTATCATCCTAACGTTTCTCCCCGGCTGAGTTTGCCATGTCCATATTACCTCTGAGCAAACCTTCTGGGTCATGGCTATCAATTATCATGTCCATATTACCTCAGATATCGGTTGTCATCCCCACTTATCACCCATATTCAACAAGGTGTACCAGCGGTATTAAGTCCACAAAATTGCCACGTCTATATTACCTCTGTCCGGGCTTGTCTTAAACCTATTACTTGTAATAACATGCACAAAAAAGTAATGGGTCCACAAAAATTGCTACATCTATATCACCTATGGCAGGGCTTATCTCAAACCTATTACTTGTACTAACATGTACAAAAAATAATGGGTCCACAAAACCGATCATGTCCATATTACCTCTAAAAGGGATTGTTTTTGAATTTATTACTTGCACCCTAGTGCGCAAAATGTAATAAGCTAACCAAAGATCCCCCAGTGGGATATCCTCAATGGAAGCAAATAGTTCACGCCCATATCACCTCTGAACTATGAGCTGCCCATGTTCTCCATCCAAAGAAAACAGCCACGTCCATATTACCTCTGTCTCGTTTCCTTTTTTCTTCTACAAAAATACCAGGATCATACCTAACCTCTCGGTATAGTTATTAATCAGCTCAAGTCTACGTCACCTCTGAGCTATCGTCCTCACACCCCCCACCGAGAGTTTGAAATGTCCTAGTGACCTTTGAGCAATCTTCTCCCTACGACTATCACCAGTCGTCATCTCAACTTATCACCTGCCCTTAAATTTAAATGCGCCAACGGTGTTAAGTCCACCAAAATTGCCACTACCTCTGGCATTGCCCATTTTGAACTTATTACTTGCACTAACGTGCTCAAGAAGTAATAAGTCCCCGAAACATCCCCCAGTTGGATGTCCTCAAAAACTATGATATCTTAACATGTCCATATTTTCTCTGATTAAGATATTTTCAGAACTTTGCCATGTCCATATTACCTCTGAGTAACGTTCTGCCCATCGACTTTCTACTTTCATTTTCGTATAACCCCTGATAGTGTCAGTCATTTCAACTTGTTATTCGTACCCAGTCTTGGGTATGCCATGGGTAATAAGTCTACTAAAATTTTCCAAGAGAATAGAAGATCCTACCACGCCCATATCACCTATAGTAGGATATTCCTTCCCATATCTGAGGCTTTTTTTTATGCTTCTTTCAAAGTGTTTCAAAACTTGTTCAAGTTTTAAAAACCTTTGAAGGGGGTCTTGTAGAAGCATAAAAAATCTTCATGTTTATGCGTCCGAGTAGCCATATGCCCAAGGGCCTGATTCAGTAAAAGTCAGGCCTTATATAACACAGGCGGCATCAACGAGGTAGTGATCCTCCAGTTTAGGCAATATTCGACCAAAGACAGTGCTTCGAAGGTCAGTGAGGAGGCCACATAAGACTCTCTATATGGCACACAACACGTCTTCGTCCATGCGGCACATGCAATGATCCTAAAGATATGCGACCTGGATTTTAGACGCAGACAAGCTAGTCACAGGGTTTCACTTCCATTATTGTCAACTTTAATGACTCTGACAATATTAATTATTCTATAAAATACATCATATTCGGTGAAGACGGCGAGCGTTAATGCTTACGTCAGAGAGTCATAATTGCCTTTGTCTATATACAACTGTGCGATCCTACGGATATATTCGACCAACTCTCTATGCTCTACATGCGCCACTACTCCCTCAAAAGAATAACCAAAGCCGCAGAGAAGCCACATGCGGCCCGAGCTTAGAAAGATGCAGAGATGCTACATGTCATGCCCCATTCTCCCGCAAGCTCAATCGTTCCCATTGAACATGAAATACCATATTGCAGCGCTCCCGCAAGACAATTGTTCTCATCAGGACGTGATATCGTACGAGCCTGGAATTACGATCGCACAAGGCACCAAAGTTATTATCGAAACGACCAAGTTGCAGCGAAAGTCAAGTATTGTGTGCCAAGCACACATCAGAGTATACGCAGCAAAGCTCTCGATAGGGTCCAAATAAAATGCGACAAAGGATAATTCAATACTCTTGCTCTTTTTCTAGCCCAGAATGGTACTTACTATTCATATATTATGTCCCGTATATCTAAGCAGCACCACTACACCTGTGTACCTAAAGTAATGTCCACAAACATGGGTCAATACACAGCCGTACTGGTGAGCGGGGTAACCCACTCGTCTAAGACGACACTAAGTAAAATAGTGAATGCAAACAGTTATATGGTGATCTTTCTACTTGAATCCTAGATTCATTTCATGGCAAAGGTATGACATGTTAAGAAAAACTGTGAAGCAGGTTATTAAACATGCAAGTATTCAACTCAAGCCAATATACAAGCAATTATATCCAACTCAAAAGGAAACTAGCATGCAAACCATCCTAATCAAATCCAAGCAACGCGAGAACTTATCAAACCATCATCCAAGCCTCAATATCCATCCTCAATCCAAACCTTAATATCCACTCTTCGATATGCACACTCTTGCCGTGGCAAGGTGGCCGCCGCCTACACGAAAAGTACAAACCCAACCAAAGCAAGGCAAACCAACTCTTATATATTTGAAGTAACTGGTCAAGCAACTGTAGTTCTACTCGAAACAGCGCTGAGTAGCTAGCCCGCCTGAATCACATTGAACCGCCAACAACATGCCCAAGGCATGTTACCAATTTTGCTTCCTCCATGGCCGAACGATCTCGGTGCCCTGAAGCCTTCCCGTTCGAGAAAACCAAACCCTATGAGTAACTGGTTGTCCGTGACCAATGCGGACACCAAGTAGGTATGATGAGGTGATCGAACATTCTTGCCCCACCAAATGATCCTAGACTTATCCAACCAACTAATCCATAACCATTCTCCAACTATATCCCAAGGCACCATCTCAAGTTATCCCTATAGGCACTATGCCGCTTCTTGACACAATGTTCCAATCAGTGCAATACCCCATCACTCAGAGCAATCCAGTAGCACAATGAACAGTGGCACAATACCCTCACCGATGCAGTTGTCCGATTTAGAACCACAACTACACACTTTGCATGATAAAGCGCCCAACTAATACTCGTACACGGATGCACGCTTGCTCGCCTACCCGAATTGCCTGATGTTCCAACCAAGATGTATAATTCTAACTGTTTTTCCAACTGCCCCAAATATAATCAAACTCTAGCCCCAACTGCCCCAACGTGAAACAAACTCAAGCCACAAATCTATCCAAGCAAATGACGTACACTCTATGCACGCCACAGTGTAGTAATTTCCAAGTTTCAGTCCAAGTGTTCAAGCCTTTACGTGTGTTCCATATTATTAGGCATGAAGGAGTAGAGGAGAAGGGACAGAGCCCACACACCGAGTCTGATTTCGTTAAGTACCTTGTCCTACCGATAAGGCCGATCCCTTGAACCTGTGGTCCGATGCAAAGCACGATCTACTCAATTGGTATGACAGAGCGTGCAGGCCGTGCTCTCCAAATCATTCGACCGATCGGACTAAGAAAGACGACATTATTGCTCCAAATCCTGCTATACCGTACTGCTCTGAACAAACATATGATCCATCGAACTCCGCTTGCGATCTGCATATAAAACCAACTCAAATCAATACTTGTTCCCAAATCCAATAAATCAAAAAAGTAACCAGCTATTGCCTCATTCAATCTGACTCAGCATAATGTACCGTGCGATTATGGGGCGTTACATAATATACCACTTAGAATCAGGTTCGTCCTCGAACCATACTAGTATCCATCCCCACTAGCATGCCGCTTGCCCAATTCATAATTGTGCTCCATGCAACTCACATTCTCTTGATCCAGACTCAGCATCTTGCTCGCGCTGAAAGTTTGCCCAAATTCTATTTTCCCACATCCTCCTTGTAGCTCAATAAGAATTCCTCACATAGCTTAGTTTTGGATCATACACATATTTAGGGCATCCCTGAAATATATGCATTTCAGCGGAGCTTAGCGATAGCGAATTTGGACAAGTTACAAAGGTATCTTTATGTTCGAGGCATTCATTCACTTTACTCCCAATTGAACCACTCCTAATTTTTATTCCAACATATTCGCACAAGCACTATCCTCAAGTATAATGATTTCCCACCGACGATCTCTCCACTTGACCCAATCAGTTCGTGTTCCAACTCAATCCATTAAACTATTTCTGAATCCACACTAGCACCATCCAAAATCAACTAACCAAACTCAAGCATGACTCCAATCACACCATGTTCTGCATGCACTATCTCCAAATATTATCTCTTGCAATAAACGATCATCATAACTGATACTACCCCAGCTAGGCGACTTACCCAAATATCAAACTTTGCTTTTAGATCAGCTCAGCCTAACTCCTCTTCCTCAATCTCAATACCTCACTTGGTGAACATCTATATTAAGGTTCAGGTGATTCACGATGATTTTGTCGCTACGCCATAGGGATAGTGTTGCCACGATTTTAAAGTGGAGACACTCGCCATAATTCCTAGGTTGCGCAAGGAATAGTTCTTCGTGTTGCTTCCACTGCCTCAAAGCACAAGATAGCACCTTCACCTTCTGTACAAGCACGCATCTCAGACTAAGTTTTGATGCATCTTGTAGATTTGAGACACATCTGTCCCTTCTAGTATTGCAATGATTTGATCTGAACGAGCCACTGCTTTAACTTCATAAGCTAATTTCACAGTCGTCAATTCATATGAATATTATTCCCTTCCGGGGCACGACGAGTCAATGGCGATGCCATATTCAAAAATCTGCGACTCTGAATCTCATCAGTTGACTTAGGCTATTTCTACCATCGCTTCGATCTTCCGGCTGCATCTTCAGCTGAAGGCTATCCCCAGTATCTCTCAAATCCAATACTCAGTCACTTAGGCCAATATCTAACATACACTACTCACATCCACCCTTGACGCATTCCTAAATGCTCTGTCGTAAGGGTCGTTCTATGGGTCTACAATATTTATCTCTGATTTGGCGGTCAAGTTGCTAGGGTCAGCTGTCCCGAAGCTACGCTAGATAATTATAAGTCATCATGATGGACAGTTACTACGAACCATGCTATATCTCATCTGCAAATCTGAGCCATAATCCAACCATTCCATCCGAACGAACTTCCGAATACGAGAACTTCATGCACTACCTCTGAAGATCTATCAACCAAACGACGCTTAACCACCTAGAGTCTTACTATCTATCCAAGCCATAAATCGAGGACTGAGCTCGTTGAAAATGTCTTCCATTAATCTACCGTTCTGCCCTGAATCCATCAAATTTTCTGAACTATCATGTTCGACTTCTCGCACTACCACTTCCAATAATTTTTGAAACCAAAGACTTGCTCCAAATTCTTATCCGTATGCCATGTTTCACAGTAAACGTCCAACTTGCTCGAGCAGTACAATATTTTTCCCCAACGTCGCTCTCTCGTTTAGCTATCTTCAAAAGTCTATCCGCCATAATCCTGGTTCTCGTTCCATTCCTTAGCCGGTCATAATTTTTCTCTATGTTCTGATTAGTCCACACACTTTCAATGACCCGTGCACAAGTTCCAATATAATCTCAAATCCATATTGCCTTTACTTGTTGTCTCAATCTGCCTCAGTACTGCACATGTTAACTTCCAATCTGACTTAACATCAACTAGACTTGCCTCATGCCTTTTTATGTCTTTTAGAGAATCCATCTACCATCGTTGAATTATTTCGACAAATTTTTACTTCCGCTAAACCTGAGTCAAACTTTTCGAGCACCAATATCCAAAATACTTTAAGTTCGTATGAATCCATCATATTGCCCCTCCAAACCTGATCATATTTCATTGCTCAACAAACAGCTCCAATGTGTTTTCATAATTTCGTAGTCTATGCTAGCTATCCTTCGATTCACCCATCGCTTCGCTCAAGCGTATCCTAACTGTTCGTTCCTCATCCTCAACTCTCTCTTTGCATTCATGAATGCTCCACCGAACTTCCAAATTATGCAAGCGAACTATGATATTCGGCTTTCCATCTGACTATCTTAACTTGTTTCTAATACTTGGTCTGCATAAAACCTTCAAATTCTAAACACTCATTCCCATTGCTTGTTCTGTTATCGTATATTGCTTAAGTCCAATGATACTTCCATTTGCACAAGTCTGTTCTCGATTGCTCAACTCAATATTCGCTTGCTCCATTTTTCATTCTTTCTAACTCCGTCGATGTGCACCAACCAACTTGTATTCCTGTTATACGTGTTCGTTGCGGCAATTCTATTCATGTCTATCCAAAATATTCTAATACTCTTACTCACTATGTGGTATACCATATACCATTCCGAATCAAGTTACTACTCGTATCATAATTCCTTGGACTGATTCAAAATCCGTTCGAGCCATCCCTTATGCGTGATCCTTCCATACCCAACTCAAGTCTGACACGAAACTCAGCCAACGCATGAACCATCTAACTCTTTTGTCAATCTCGCTATGCAACTTGTGCCACGTTCTATTCTCAATACTTTCAACTATTTTCAAACCGTCCGATATTTTTGCTACACGAGCAACCCGTGCAACGATCTCTTCCAAGTAATCCAACCCAATACCTAAATGTTCTATCTTATTTGCTATACGAGTGAATCGTGTAATGATATCCTGGAATTCCCAAACTAAACTCAAACCTGCTCAGCCACTGCTCTATGTGATATACCCAGCCAAAAATCCAACTTCCATCCAACACATTCGCTACATTTGCTACACGAGCAACTCGTGCAACGTTCAATCCTTATTCAATTCTTCTACTCATATATGCTACATAACCAATCTCGTGTGCAAACCAACTGATCCACTGATGCAACCAGAAACTCCACGAACGATAAGCCAAGCCAACGTAATGACACCTCTCAACTTGCTGCACAAAAGCAACAATGTTGTACGACGCTAAGCGATCTACCGAGAACCAACGAAAGCAACACAATGAAAAATTACATGCAGCTACAACCAGCAATATATAGACTTATTGCATAAAACATCCAAGACGGCACCGAGTAGAGCCAAGAGCTAAACGACACGCGGAAGCAATTTAGAGTTTGTGATGATACGAAGGACCAAGTCCGAGGAAATGAACCTGGCACTCTGATACCAATATGTCATGCCCAATTCTTCCGTAAGCTCAATCGTCCCCACTTTATGTGAATCACCATGTTGCAGCGCTCCCGCAGGACAATCGTTCTCATCGGGACGTGATACCGTACGAGCCTGGAGTTGCGCTCGCACAAGGCAATGTTGTCAAACATCAAAGTTATCATCGAAATAACCAAGTTACAGCGAAAGTCAAGTATTTTGTAGCAAGCACACATCGGAGTATATGCAGTGAAGCTCTCTATAGGGTCCAAATAAAATGCCACAAAGGATAGTGCAACACTCCTGCTCTTTCTCTAGCCCACAAAGGTACTTACCGTTCATACATTATGTCTCGTATATCCAAGCAGCGCCACTACACCTGCGTACCTGAAATAATGCCCATAAACGTGGGTCAGTACACAACCGTACTGGTGAGCGGGGTAACCCACTCGTCTAAGCCGACACTAAGTAAAATAGTGAATTCAAACATTTCTTTGGTGATCTTTCTACTTGAATCCTAGATTCATTTCATGGCAAAGGTATGACATGTTAAGAACCTATCGAACCATTATCCAAGCCTCAATATCCATCCTCAATCCAAACCTTAATATCCACTCTTCGATATGCACACTCTTGCCGAGGCAAGGTGGCCGCCGCCTACACGAAAAGCACAAACCAAACCAGAGCAAGGCAAACCAAGTCTTATCTATATGAAGTCACTGGCCAAGTCATAAAGGGCTGTTCAACGGTAGTTCTACTCGAAACAACGCTGAGTAGCTAGCCCGCCTGAATCGCATTAAACCGTCGGTGCCGCACCCAAGGCACATTACCAATTTTGCTTCCTCCTTGGCCGAACGGTCCCGGTGCCCCAGAGCCTTCCCGTTCGAGGAAACCAAATCCTGTGTGCAATAGGTTGTCTGTGACTAATGCAGACACCAAGTAGGTATGACGAGAGGATCGAACATTCTTTCCCCACCAAATAATCATAGACTCATCCAACAAACTAATCCATAACCAATCTTAATACTATAGCCCAGGGCACCATCTCAAGTTATCCCCATAGACACTATGCCATTTCTCGACACAATATTCCAATCGGTGCAATATCCTATCGCTCAGAGCAATCCCGTGGCACAATACCCCAATAGTGGCACAATGCCCTTACCGATGCAGTTGTCCGATTTTGAACCACAGCTGTA
The DNA here is from genome assembly GCA_036927795.1 of Iris macrosiphon. NCBI lineage: Eukaryota > Viridiplantae > Streptophyta > Magnoliopsida > Asparagales > Iridaceae > Iris > Iris macrosiphon. Next base: position 56,630,465 of record JAYESA010000008.1, read on the forward strand.
CGCTTTGCATGACAAAGCATCCAACTGATGCTCATGTACGGATGCACGCTCTATCTCCCACCCGGATTGCCTAATGTTCCAACCAAGATATATAATTCTAACTGTTTCTCCAACTTGCCCCAAATATAATCCAACTCTAGCTCCAACTGCCCCAACGCGAAATAAACTCAAGCCACAAATCTATCCAAGCAAACAATGTACACACTATGAACACCACTGTGTAGTAATTTCTAAGTTTCAGTCCAAGTGTTCAAGTCTTTACGTGTGTTCCATATTATTAGGCATGAAGGATGTCACTACCACGTTCCGAAAACAGGGGTATTTTCGACTTTTTTACAATATTTAATATTATGGTAGTTACAATTAATTAATTGCATGATAGTATATTTGATTTAAATAAATATGTGTGATGTGTAATTAAATATAGTATTAGATGCAGTGTTCATTTATTTTTTCTAGCAGAATTAACCTAGAAGCCCAGTAGATGAATACCTGTCCGAATTATGGAATTCTGTAATTAATTGTTTTATTTAGAATTAAATTCTTGGAGGTAATAATTAGTTACCGTATTTTATTTAATTATTGCACATTGCCTTTGCTTCGACATTTGGAGCGCTACCCTGATTTTTTGTCTTCCAACAAATTTCACAATCTTGCCCTAGACATGCCCGCCTTCCATTCTGCTATTTTTGCAACTCATAATTATGCTCTCTGTGCATTATTTCTAGCCGCACAAAAATCGTCGCGGACGTTATTTAATAAATTTCTATTTTTGTATCGTTGTGCGTTCCAATCGAAATTGTAGACAATCTTGACCTATTTTTCGTGTGACCCAAATTAGGGTAATATTCTGTTCTGAGTCTTCTTCATTATTGGTATTGATGACCTGACCTAATTTTGGCCCCATGTACTCCTAATTAATTTTTGAACACAACTTGCATTTAATTTTAATTAAATTGAGGATACTATTTAAACAAATTCTGAAAATCCCAATTTAATTCCAGTGCCCTGCAAATTGAGCCCACACCAAACTTACAGCGCCTCCTGACCCTACAAAACACCGGACACCGAATCGCCCCCAAAATTTTCGTTATTTTATGCGTCTGTGCAAATACCCAAATTTAAGGGGCTAATTTGCAAATTTGCATTTTTTGTGTCAACACCTCATTTGTTTAAAACAATGAGGGAGCCTAATAATATTTTTAAACCTCACCCTCATTCCTACATGAATTAATTTTCTCCATGACCAATCTGGACCACACATTTAATGGGCCAATCTTCACCTTTCATTTACAAACCCACCTCTCCTATTTAATGTCCCATCAAACCCTAATCCCTAGAAAAATCTAGGTTTTCCTACCTCCAAACAAGCCTCCACCTCCCTCTCTCCTACGTATGTAATTCTTCTTCTCCTCCTTCCCTTCTTCTTCTATTTCTCTTCTTCTTCTTCTTCTTCCTTCTCCTTCTTCTTTATTTTTTTTTTTGAATTCAAAGGAAGAAGAAGGGGGGGAACACTGTTCACCCCCCCCCTATACTGTTCACCGAGTCTGCGCTGCACCCGGCCGACGCTGCCCACGAGTCCGGCGGCCCGGCCTAGCCCACGAGTCCCTCCGCTGGCTGCTCCGACTGCCTGCCGGTTCTCCAAGCTCTGACCCGCTGTGTACTCCGGCAACCAACCGAGACTCCGACCCCCCACGGGAATCTCCTCCACCACCCTACGGCTTGCTCTCCGGCGGCCGAACCACCCCGAACCCGACTGCAATCCACCACCCTCTGGCAACTGTTCACGAGCTCCTCCGGCCCGCTGCTCCCATTCCCCGCTGTGCTCTTCCTCTACCGCCGACCTGCTCCGGCGACCGAGCTCCCTCTGCGTACATCCTCGACTCCTCCCTCATCCTCCCTCAAGCGGCCAACCACCACAGCTCCCTGATCCTTTTCCGACGAACCCGACTCCGTCTGCTCCGGCCCCCTCGTTCAGCTCCGGCCATCCCTCCGCTTCACGGAGTTGCTGTCCCCTTCCTCGACAGCCAGTCCGGCCATCCTCCTCCTCCTGAACCGACTCCCCGGCCATCCCGAGCTCCCCCGCGCTCGAGTTCCTCCCTGTGCTCTTCCCGACTTCCTCCGACCCGATTCCGCTGGCGAGATCCCCTCCGGCGCTGCACTGAACTCCGGACAGCGTCACCCCGCTGCTCCCAATCACCACCGCCATCAAGCCCAGCGTCACCCCGCTGCTCCCAATCACCACCGCCATCAAGCCCAGCGTCACCCCGCTGCTCCTCCTCCCTTAGCCGACCCTTCTCTGAGCCCCGAGTCGCTGCCAACATCAAACACCACCCATCCGAGCTCGCCATCGAGCCACCATCAGAAGCTTCATCACCACCACGAGAGCTTACCACCACCACCACGCACGATCATTTTCCCCGGCGTGAACCTCTCCCTACATTCACTCCGGCCTGTCTCCCCGGCGAAGCTCCTCCACGTCGAGCCTGTCGCCTCACTCGAGCCAGACCTCTGAACCCCCCGGCGAGCCCGAGCTCCACCTCTGTGAGAACTTCCCTCCCCTCTTCCCTCCTTCAAATGCATAGTATATGTGTGTATTTAAATTGTGTATCATAGTGTGCTTAATAATGTATATATGTACTTAATTGATATATTGTATATGTATAATAGTTATTTATTTAGTGTTTAATACATGTATTAGTATAATATGTATATATACCTTAGTATAATTATATGTGTATATGTATATAATTAACCTACTTAGTATATATTCTAGTACGTATTTTAGTACGTATATATAGTATATATAATTAATTTGGTATATGTATATATGCATATTGTGTATACTTAATATATTCACAATATTTCTAATTGGTTCGTATGTATGTATATATATTGGTTATTTTTATATAATATCTATTTAATAAAAAAGTATATGCTAGTATAAATTAATTTGATAAATTAGTATATACGTATTTAAATGATATATGAAAATGTTTTTAGTATATATATGAACGTATTTTTGGTGTATAGTACGTGCATTTCATCTAATATATATGTATGTATTCTAGTATAAAATATATGTAAAGTTGGTATATATATATATATTTTGTATATATATATATATTTGATATATTTTCAAATATGTATAATTAGTATAAATGTATATAAAAAATATATATGTATATATTTTGTACATACTTTTAATATATTTCTATATATATATATGATTGATATATATAAATACGTGTTCTACTATATGTATTTTAAATATATATATACTTAGCATATTTTCAATATATATAAAAATTTGTATATATGTATATCTGTATTTTCAGTATATGTTGGAAATTGTTAATTGGTATATGTTTAACAAAAACATAATTTGGCATATATAAATAAATGTAGCATAATATATATTTTGGTATAATTATATAATGGTAAAGTATATATTAAATTAATACTTTTTGGTATAAATATGTGTACCTATATATATATACGTGTATAAACATATTTTTGGTATGTAAATATATATAGTATATATATAAAACTGTATTGATATATATATATGTACTTGTAAAACATATTTTTGGTATATATAAACAAATGTATATTTCACTAGTACATATATATGTATACATGTATATTCAGTAAATGTATATTCTTAAATATAGTTGTTATGAATGTTATATGTGTTATGTATATTTATTTATGTATCTATCTACTAGGTGACCAGTATCATACCTAGGGAAGTCCCGAACCCAGTGTTTTTAGACTGTGTTAGTATAACACCTGATGCAAATGTTGTATTGATATATTTTAGGACTGTTGGATCCTCCAGACGATACTCTGGAACAGGACCTCGGTATTCACCAGCTAAGGACCAAAGGCGAGTACATTCTCTGATTAGTTTCTAATTTATGATATCTCCTATGTTCACTTTATCTAGTGTAAATATCCATGTTCTTGACACGTTGGTTACACGGATTGGTATACACGGATCTCGTCATGAGATGTTATTCCTTATTCATGGTGTAGCTTGTACGAGACTTGTTTTCCTTGTTATCTTGTGCATGTACAGACACTGATTCCCGAGGAGATTTGCTACCTCCCTAGGGAATCCCATGCCATAGCGTACCATGATTGGATCTACTATACCAGTCGGGGGTGGGGAGTATTTTAGTGTAGATATGTGATCATACCCAACTTTTCATGCATCATAGCTCACCCCACATCTCACGTCGGGTGCGGCCTGACCATCTCCATGCCTCATAGCTGTTACGTGTGATTAGCCTGACCTCTACATGCATCATAGCTAACCAACGGTTAGCCTGACCTTCGTGAATCATAGCTAATCACATGTAACCAGCCTGATCAAGTTCCCAAGCCGATCACATGTTGAAGCCAGTACTCACACACTTAGTCATAGGTTTCTTGCTCATTAACATATTGTTTCTTTTCCTGCATTTACTTACAGTATTTCCAGTATCTTCTTTCATTGTACATTTCTCGTACCTATACATGCATCTGGTATATTTCCATCTAGAACTTCTACATAGCTTATGTCATTAATATAGAACTGCTATTTAGAGATGTACTTTGCTCCTTCCTGACTGGAAAATATTTTTCCAGACTGTGACCTTAGTAGACTGGTTTCCGACATACTTGGGGGATTGGATGTTACTGATTGCAGGTATGATTATTGTGTCATTAGACTTGTGTTGTATTCTTTTATTTCTTCATTTTCCTATCGTGCTGTAGTGGTGATTGAGTATGTTGTTAATATTTTTATAGTGTTATCCGAGTCTCCTTATGGAGTTGGATACTAGCGTGAGATTGTTTAGATAGTACTCGACCTAGACAGCGTTCTACCGCCGATGCTGCGGCGTAGGCTGGACGTACCCACGCACTCGTGCCCCTAAACCGGGTGCGGGTCGTGACAAAGGAGTAAAGGAGAAGGGACAGAGCCCACTCACCAAGTCTGATTTCTCTAAGCACCTTGCCCTGCCGATACGGTCGATCCCTTGAACCCGTGGTCCGATGCAAAGCACGATCTACTTAATTGGTATGACTGTGCGAGCAGGCCGTGCTCTCCAAATTATCCGAACGATCGGACTAAGGAAGACGACATTATTGCTCCAAATCCTGTTATACAGTATTGCTCTGAATGAACATCTGATCCATCGAACTTCGCTTGCGATCTGCACATAAAACCAACTCAAATCAATACTTGTTCCCAAATCCAATGAATCAAAAATGTAACCAGGTATTGCCTCATTCAATCTGACTCAGCATAATGCACTGTACGGTTTTGGGGTATTATACTATATACGGCCAGGATAAAGAAGTCACAGAGAAGACACATGCGGCCTGAGCTACCAAAGTCGCAGAGATGCCACATGCGGCTAGAACAAAGAAGCCGCAGAGAAGCTACATGTGGCCAGGTCAAACCAAAGATCAAGAAGCCGCATTGTATACTATATGCGACCTGAATGACCACAGAACAGGGGGGCCGTATTCAACCCCCTAACACTGATTTTGATGCTATTAGAAGCTCTGAGACATCACTCATCACTCTAACGCTTTGAGACTCGTGAAGACGATAACTCAGAAAAATACAACAAGTCACATCAGTGTATTAATTGCTTCGACAAACGTGCCATGCCACGTGTTGCCTCGTATATGGCTACGTCCCATGCGGCCACAATGCCATGCGGCCTAGCCAACATGAGACCAAAGTGTCCATCTACTATGGCCAGACGAGAGTTTTTATGCGGTACAAGGATATTCGAGCTCGCTAACATGCAGCCAAAGTGTCCATCGACCAAGGCCAGACGAGAGTTTTTATGTGGCCACAATGCCAGGCGGCCTTACCAACATGTGGCCAAAGTGTCAATCGACCAAGGTCAGACGAAAGTTTGCATGCGGCCACAACGCCATGTGGCCTCGCCAATATGCCGCCAAAATATCCATCGACCAAGGTCATACGATAGTTTGCGTAAAGCCTCGCCAACTTGCGGCCAGAGCATCCAGACGACCAAAGGCCAAACGAGAGCTCGTATGTGACCAAGTTGCTATGCGGCATCCAACTTACAAGATCTTCCCGTTACAATTGCAGTGATCTTCGCACAGTTGGTGCTGACTACATGCCAGATGACCAAGTCACGCACACAACGGGTTAAAAATAGTTTTGAGATCCCTTCAATAGCATATCTTAACCAAGAATATGTGGAAATATGTCCATAACTTGCGGCTACAGTTGTAACTTTATTCTGTTGAAGGAGCCTTATGCGGCCACCAAATAGAGGCATATGCGACACCCATAGCCCATCAACACGATGGCTATAAATAGGAATAACTTGAATGTTCTAAGGGTTGACTGACTTTTTTCTTCTGTTTCAGAGAGAAAGCATATTACCCCCGGCCAATACACAAAGAGAGAGAGAGCATACCGAGATGGACGAAGAGAGGACGTAAGGTTCCTTTCACTACATCGGATCATCTATGGAGTAAAGGAGACTCCATAGCACTCATTGTCCATCGTTATACCCCAGATCAAAAAAATATTGTACTTAGATAATCCGCCTAGAACCTTTTTGTATTTTCTTTCGTTTGTTAATTAAATTAAGCTCTGTTAGAATCTTCAAATTTAATGGCAAACAATAACGTGTCATAATTTGGATCCGTGTACTAGTCGGGGGTTGGGGAAGTATTAGTGGATATGTGATCAAACCTTATAGGCCATAATTTAGTGTAGCCCGTGATAGTTAGTAGATCATGCAACTAATGCATGACCACGCTAGCTCACCTTTTATAAATAGCTCGTATTAGCCCAAAGAAGATCACATTATCTTACAACTATTTCAAGGCACATTTATATATATTATTTTCTTTATTCTAATTCATTATATTATTGTTTCTCACTATATTATTCTCAGTTCTTGCCATTATTTACCATGATGCTCTTTCTCGTGATATATGCTAGTTCAGTTACTTTAATTATTTATTTTTATTGGTATAGTTGTTTTATAGTTTCTGTCAATTATTGGAATAGCTATTTAGGTTGTACTTTGCTCCAATCCTGACTGGATATATTTTTTAGATGATTCATTATAGGACTGGTGTCCTACGCACTACGGCTCACAATATGGCGAGCTAATTGGGTTATCATCCGTAAAGCCTGTTGAGTTAGTACTAGTAGTTGATGAGGCTTAGTTAGTTTATTCATGATATTGTATGTCAGTTAGACACTTTGTATTGTATTTTTATTTGAGATCTTGTGTTGAGATTAGACTTGGACTTGTGATGTATTTGTGACTTTATTTCTTTCCTTCTATTCTATATCGTGTCGTATCTTCCTTTAGTTTGTTATTGTCATTGAGTATTGTTTACCATTATCATATTATCCTCTATTTGGGTGTTATAATATCTTGACAGGTACATTATATATATTGTGTGAGATATTTAGATAGTAAAGTTGACCTAGACATCGTTCTATAGTCGATGTTACAGCATAGGCTGGACGTACCCATGTACTCGTGCCCTTACACCCGGTGTGGGTCAAGACATATCTTTCTTGGGACACATCATCTCGGGAGAAGGAGTGGAAGTAGATAGGAAGAAGGTTGAGGCCGTAGAGAGTTGGCCAGTTCCTAAGACAGTTACAGAGGTACGTAGTTTCCTAGTTTTGGTGGGCTATTACAGGAGGTTCGTGGAAGAGTTTATAAGAATTTTTGCTCCATTGAACCATTTGATGCATTAGGAGGCTAAGTTTGATTACATGTCATGCCCCAGTCCCAAAATACGTAGGACTAGGACACGTAAGCATGCCAGCCGCATGGATATGGCAACTCAAATATATGGAAACCAAAACCCATGCGTACGTTATAATATGAATAACAATTCACAAGTGGTATAAACTATCACAAGTCACAGGGTATATTCAAAATCTCATCCACACAAAATCAAATATAAATAAATAACCAATGTCTATGAAACTAGATCTCAATATAAAGTATCTCAAGATGATAGTCGGATGGAAACAAATCCACTACTGAACTAGAATATAAAATAAACACAATATAAGTACATCACCAATAATCACGAGGCTCGAAGGGAAGATATTCTCGCAAATATAAGTAACCAGTCTAGATCTGTGCTCCTGTGAATACTCATGAACATCTACACCTGGAAAGGGACCAGGTCCTCAAAGGGACATAACAAGATACATAAAAGCATGCCAATAAAGTACTGAATAAATATCCAATGGGTCCCCTAACCATCTATGTGAATGCAGTTTGAGAACAACTTTCTAACAAGTGGGCTATCTGGCCATAAAATAGGATTGACATGATTCTCTCGGAGAATCAGGGGCCTACAAAGCATGTCGTCTTTTGAACGGCAGAGGCCGCCAAGTAGTATAGGGGTCATCACGACCGCGTATCTCCAGTGGAGCGTACGAGTTACATAAAAGAAAAGTGCAAAGGAGCCCAAATACGGTACTTGTTGTTCTCCCCATCCCATGCTCTAAGCATGTCACATCCATGACACAATTTGGTTCATAGCCTATCTTTAGTACAATAGACCAACCCTACAACCAAACAAGGATAAGGATTGGACCACCGTACTACGATAGGCTATGTCCGTAAACTACTAATAACTGCTAAGTCCTCTAGCATACAAAGTTTCTATTAGCAGTTATCCCTAACGCCCGGCTCATACGTACAGGAGGCCAGACCTGTCACGCAGTCCGTGATCTATATGAGACTCACACTAGTGTAACAGCTGTGTCACGGCCAATGAAACCTAATAATGCTTCATGATAATGGGGTGGTCTCATAAACAAGGTCAATGCATATACATAATAAAAAGATATCACGATGACACCGTCGTTGCACCCAAGTTTCATTGGACGCGCAGTTTATTTATCAGTTAACATATATGAACTAAAGACAGAAATAAAGATGCATGCAACATATGGAATAACAGTACAATGGCAAGGTATACTTGCCTGGCAGAAAAGCTGCAAATGTAACGTCCAGATGTCAAACACCAAGAATCAGAAACTATGGCCTTCGAATAAACGTCTCTGGATGCTGAAATAGGCATTACCAACGTTTCCAAAATAAGCAAAATAGTTAGAAAATACTACCCTTTCGTCCAATTTGGACACAGGGGCAAAACGGTAATTTTGTGTCAAAGCGGGCTCCATATGTTGGCCACTTTGCCCCGAAAAGCATGTCAGGGGTAAAGATCTCTAATTAGGAAAAATATAGGTCAAACGAACTCTAAAAGTCAGTACGAACTCAACGGTATGTCCAAATATGGATTTTGAAGAGCTGAACACAATTTCGTCCAAAAAGTCAACCGTGGGGCCCGCCAATAGGCAACTTGGTCAACTATCTCAGAACTGCATGAAAATTGGGTCACAGGACCAGCGCGATACCACGAGTCCAATGGCGCAAGTTTTATCGTATTCTGACAAGCGTGCACTAAATGGCGCAAAATTTTGCAAAAGTTATGATACGGGGAATTTCTGCGGATACAAGCTGATTCCGACGCGCACACGAGTCCTAATCAACTTCCGCGAAAGCCCACACGTCTGGGTATACCGCGCGCACCTTTTGGTATACTTGGTACACGACGGAGCGGTCCCGTTTGGTGGGACGTGCTCCGTATCATAAATTTTAGAAATTAAAAAAAACAGGTTTTTGGGGTTTTCTATCTAATTTAGTTCAGCACACAGCAACTATTAAATTATTGTATTTAATAGAAAATAATCTAGGTTAGGTGGTCTTTGCATACCAAAAAGAAAAATTGAATTCGAATCCCTGTTGTGGGAGATACGAGTTTGTGAACATGGGTCATCGCAACAGAATTTCTGAATTAAAAAGTCATTTTTCCTCGACTTGGCGTCAATTTTTACCTAGGTTTACGCGCTGAACGACAAAAATTAATCTACATGATTTAGAGAGGGATAGGTGGAGATAATACCGGTGATGACGGGGTCGAGTTTGGTCGAGCGAGGAGACGGAAAATAAGGCTTGAACATGGGTAAGTCGCTGTTTATTTTATGTCGCGACGCGCGGTGGGGTGGTCGCGAACGCGGTGCGGTGGCTCTGCGGCGGCGGTCCCCGCTCCGGCGACGGTCGATGTCAGTTCGGCGTCAGCTCAAGGGGAAGAAGAAGATTAGGGTTAGGGTTTGGGATTTACTGATGAGAGAATATATATATATAGGGACAGGGGGGTGGAGGTCTCATATACGCGTGGGGGATCTCGTTTTGGCCGCAGGGGAGAAAGTAAACTGCTGCTGGTGGTATTTTAGTCTAACGGGTAATAGGTTGGTAGCGGGTTAGGGTAGGACAAGGGTTTGGGTTAGATACATTAGAATTTTTATCTTTTCTTTTTCTTTTTCTTTCTAATTTAATTTCTCATTTCTATTTCTAATTTCTTTCCTTTTAAATTTCCTTTTTAATAACTCATTGTATATACTTATATACTTATATACTTATATATATATATATATATATATATATATATATATATATATATATATATATAATTCTAGAAATTTGTATTAGTGCGTATAATTAATCTATCAACTGTCCATAGGGTCTCCTACATAGAATAAATTAGAAAAATTTATAATTGCTCCATAAATTCCCTAAATGCACAAACACCTAAATTAAAAAATTAAATAAATTCTATTTACTCTAATTAGCTAATAATTACTATAATTTAATTAAATAATTAATTAAAATGATTAATACGATTTTTAGAATTAGGGGTTTTACAGGTCAGCAGAGTGTTAGATAGCCTTCGAGGAATTGAAAAGGAGACTAATTTTGGTACCGATTCTCACGCTTCCAGTAGGTATGTATTGATGTAAAATGAAAGAGTGATAGCTTATGCATCTCGGCAGCTTCAAGATCATGAGAATAACTACCTGACTTATGACTTAGAGTTGGCGTCGGTGGTGTTTGCACTTAAGTTATGGAGGCACTACTTATATGGTGATCGGGTGGAGATATTTACAGATCAAAAGAGCCTAAAGTATGTATTCACCAAGAAGTACTTGAATATGAGGCTGATAAGGTGGCTAGAATTATTGAACGATTATGATATGGAACTCCAGTACAATCTCGGCTAGGAGAATGTGGTAGCGGATGCTCTAAGTAGGAGAGGTAGTGAATATATATTGACATCGTAATGACATATATTGGTGGATCTTCAAGATATGGGTATTGAGAAAGTATTTTCGTAGGACGAAGGAATTTTGGCAAGTTTGCAAATACAGTCTAATTTTGTTGAGAGGTTTAAGGCAGATCAGGTAGAGGATCTGAAAGTTCAGAAGCTTCGGACATAATATGAGTCTGATATAAGAAAGGAGCTGACAATACACGATGATAGAACACTTATATTTGGAAATCGTCTCTGTGTACCGAGTAGAGATATCAGGCAAGAAGTTATCACCGAAGTGCATCATTTCCATTATTCAATTCATCCAGGAGTTACTAAGATATATCAAGCAATATTTCTGGTGGAACAGGATGAAGAGGAAGATAGCATGATTTGTCTCTCGGTGTTTGGTGTGTCAACAAGTGAAGGCAGACCAATAGAGACCAGCAGGGTTACTGCAGCCGCTTTCTATCCCAGAGTGGAAGTGGAAGCATATCACGATAGATTTTGTGACAGGTTTAGCTAGATCCCTGACTCGTCGCGATGTAGTTTGGGTAATAGTGGATCAACTCACGAAAGTAGCTTATTTTTTTCCTTTTTGAGTAGGACAGTCTATAGAGCAGTTGGCAGAGATATACATGCGGTAAATAGCAAGACAACACAGTATTCCAGTGAGTATCGTATCAAATTGAGACACTTAGTTCACTTCATATTTTTGGAAGAGCTTGCACCATAGTTCGGGCACCAAGCTGAGATTCAGTACCGCTTACTATTCACAAACAGACGGTCAATCAGAAGTAACCATCCATACATTGGAGGATATGTTATGAGCTTGTACTTTAGATTTTGGAGGGTCTTGGAAAGATCACCTTCTCCTAGTCGAGTTCTCATACAACAATAATTACCAGGCCAGTATTCAAATTACACCATTAGAGGCATTATATGGGAGGAAGTACAGGTCACCCTTGGCATAGGATAATATAGGTGAACAGAAGATGTTGGGAACAGAGATGATCATGAAAACAATAAAGGTTTTTAAGCAGATCCGAGAGCGACTTCGGGTGGCACAAGATAGGCACCGTCATTGGAAAGATCAACATCGTAGGCCTTTAGAGTTTTATGTCGGCGACCACATATTCTAGCAGATTTTACCGACCCATGGAGTTATATGATTCGGGGTTTACAAAAATCTTAGTCCGCGATACCTCGGTACGTTCGATACCCTCGAGCGGGTAGGCGATGTTGCTCATCGTCTTGCCTATCCTCCTTCGTTACGTGAGGTGCACGATATATTTCAAATATTTCAGTTGCGTAGGTATGTCCCAAATCTGATTCATATCCTTGACCATTTCGAGCTAGTCGTTGGTACCGACTTGTCTTATGAGGAGCAACATGTATCCATTTTGTACCGAAGGGAGAAGGTGCTCAAGAATCAGACTATTTGTCTTGTCCGGGTTGTTTAGGGTATTCACCCTTTAGGAGAGTTGACGTGGAAGCACGAGGATAATATCTGGCTTCGGTATCCGCACATATTTGACTCGAAAGGTATATTTATTCTAATGCCTTCGTATCTCGAATCTCGTGATTCATTCACCCAAGCTATGTGATGTTGCTTTTCTTTATTATATGATTGATTGTTGATTGAATGTGTTGATGTGCTTGTAGTTAGTATAGTGCTTATTCTAATTTTTCTAACTAGCCTTGAGTTTGAATTTTGAGAACAATTTTTTTCAAATATGGGTAGAGATGTCACTCCTCGTTCCCGATATACGTATTTGAGATATATTAATTTTTGCTTGTATTATTATTATGATGCATGGAGACTAGACCTATTCTTTGGTTTAATGTGGTTCCTGGTTTATTTGTTTGGGTTGGTTTGGTCATGAGTTAAACCCATGGTATAAACCTCAAACCCTAGCTATATAAGCCAACTTCTTTATCTCTCTTCCCTCATTCTTTTATTTCTTCTCTCTCTTTCATTTAGTCAAGTACACCTTGCATGATATGAAAAAACCCTTAGATTTTAATTTTTATTCTTTTCTTGTATTTTATTAGTCTAATATGTATACATTATGATTATAAAAACTTTTAATACTTGGAGTTTTCGGTTTTGATGGATGGATGTGAGTAGAACTACATTTTTAGTTAAGGGTTTTTATGGGTTCTATAAATTTTTTTTGGTTTTGATATATTAAAATAAGGTATTTTAGAAAACCAGTTTTTCTAGGTGATGGAGCAAAGTATTTTAGGCGTTTTGGCTTTTAGTTCACCTGATTTGGAGTTAAAACAAAATTTTTATGGAGAATTTTTTTTTTGGTTTGGCGCTTTTCTGCCATGGATGAACTTGCTATCTGAAAAAGATGAAGTTCCCAGGCGGCCAATATTTATGCGACCGAGAGTTCTATGCGGCCAGATCCTTATGTGGCCTAGACTTTTTTTGCATATGCCTTCAAACATGCGTCTATCTTTTTGGATGCATGACTGATTATTACACATGCGTTCTGGAGCTAAGTACTTGGAAAAGTCTTAACAATGGTACTCCTCGTGTTTTACATGTTGAACGAATGAGAATTTCACTAAGTCCAAGAAACATCTATGTGGTCGTGTGACCTATGCGGCAGTGACCATCTGCGCCTCTCATTTCTTGGACGCATAACTCATCACGACTTTCATGGATCTGCATGTCTTTTCATAAATTTATCTTTTTCTTTCTGACACACTTTATGGCTGTCATGTCCATCACTTCAGTCACTTCTCTGACATGAATTTATTGGCCGTCACTCAGCTCTTGTCCCAAGGAGTGGACTTTGCCTTGACCTATACGGTACTGACTCCTATATGGCACAGACTCCTATGCGGCCATGATCCTATTCATCTATGACTAATGCGACCCTGATCCTATACGACCAAATGTGCATAATTTATTAATTTTCTTTGTCTAGTATTTAATTGGATTTTTTGTGTGTATGTGAGCTAAGTAACCATGTGTTAGACTCGACTAAGTGCCTGACCCGACTATGTGCAAGATTAGGCTATGTGCCAAGTGACAATATTACCCATTTGCCAAGTGACTATGACAACCTATGTGTCCGACTTAACTAATGTGTTGCTATGTTCCAGAACTTATTTGATTTACCAATGGTTGGTAACTTAACTCGGTAATTGGTAGTCGTGCTGATATACTTACTACGTGCTACATGTTCCTACGTGCTAAGTATTCCTACACGATTATGTTACATAATTTATAACGAGGTATACCTACGTATTATGCGATATATGATTTAATATGATTCCTCCAGCATGGACATGAATAGTTGGTCGATAACCATGCGTGGCTAGGACTTGTGTTGTTTGTTGCATCACGCTGGATGAATCTAAATTGAACTATCAAGAGATAAAGTAGATTCGTATATAGCGTGCCTGTACTATGGTATACCATATAAGGGGAATAACATGTGACCATGCCATGTGATTCCCGCTAATAGTAGGGTTAACTAGGCAACTAAAACTTGTAAAGCATTGGGAGGAACAGAATCCTGAGATCGCGCTTAATTAGCCACCCTCAAATATTCATCTTGGGAGTGCAGGAAGGCCCCCATGGATATTATTTAAATCCTCATTAGTGGATTATAATATTTGACTATTGTATTATACTATGTGTTCTATGAGACCTTAGTACGGTGGCCTCACGATGGACCGGTGCATAATACTCTGGGATAACACAGACTCCACTTAGTAAGCCGTACAAGTGATTGGCCAATTAGGTAAATGAGCTTAATTGTGTATTATAACTTCTGTTTAATTTTAGGGACATGGACAATCATGGTATGATGGTTTAACCCTTGTCCTTGTTTGGTTATATGGTTATATTATTGTATCCTGATAGGCTTTGGACAAAAATTATGAGACAAAACTATATATACGTGTTTATTTCTCTTTGGTTTTGTTTCTTCATTCGTGCTTCCTTTATGGTACTTGTTATTTGGGGTCTAACCCCACTGGTTTTGTATGGCCAGGTTTACATCCATCACCCGAGGATCCAACGTACTTTCCTCTGAACAATGGCTCGCACCAGACAGATGGCCGCTGAGGGACACGAGTTAATTTCTTGTTCCCTGCTCGTTACTGTACATTTTACTCTTTTTGGACATTTAGCCACCAGTACTTATTAGCCGCAAATCTGGACATTTAATTTCCTTTACATGATTGTAATTAATCAGACTGTAGCTGATCATGGTCATATACTTTATCTACTTCGCTAGCTTCTCATTTTCTACAGTTAGTTTCTAGAATGTTTTGGCTGGGCGTTTGGGACATCTTACTTCCTTGTTATATATTCAAAGTTACTATCGTCGTTTGACTGATTGAGACGTAGATGTTTTATGTGACCCAAAGTGACTTGCTTGTAGTATACACCCTTTATCATGTTACAGCCGTATTCGTCTTACGAAGTTCTATACCTTGTTCGGGGGAGATGGCCATCTCCGTCTTCATATTTTGGTACTGGGGCATTACACACACGGCCTCCTGTTTGTCGAAGCTTTCTTTCCTTAATCCCTTTACGATCATAAACTCCGAAGGGGGCATGTTCCTCTTCAGCAAGAACAGATTTTTGCTGCGCCAGCCTAGGAGATGGATGCCAATACCAGACATATTGATGTAGTCACTGATGTTGAGTTCTTCCAACACCGGTAAGGATAACACGTGTTGTTTCACCATTGCATCACTCACCTTTCTTATTGGAATTGACAAGACCTTTAAAAATTTTCTACTGTATTATAAACATGGTAAAAATTAAAAATTTATAACTTATGTACAAATGTAGATATTACAAATATATTCAACTTAAATAACATTTATAAGAAAATTTAAGAAAGTGAGACAATGGGAGAAGTCGTTACTTATTTTTAATTAATATCATGTAGTATAATCAAAATATATCCAATAATTACTCATGTTGAAACTAATATAAATCATACACTGGCCTAGAGGAAGAAAAGGAGAAGGCGGGGTTATCGATCTTGTACAGAGAGGAAAGGGACCGCAGAATCCCCTCGCTCTGTGTCAGGTCCTTCATCACTGCCTCGTCGATCTTGTTGGTGTCCTTGACCCTGCGGGACCATTGATCCAAGTCGACATCGGACCAGCAGCAGGAAAGGCTGAGCACCTTCCCCCACAAATGACACACGAAGCACACATTGCGCACGAACTCGTCCGCCGGCATACCCGCAAGTACTAGTACCATTGCCAGGATCTCCGTTGGGATGATGGCCCACCTGGTGTTGTAGCTCGTATTGCTCTCACTATCCATTGCTCCGCTTAGGTTCTATAGACCGCTGCGTTATCATGAGACTTTTTTTTGAATTTTGATATTTTGAACTCCTTGGGAACCTATGAATTGAATTTGAATTTGGAGATTTTGAATGCCTTGGGAACCTATGAATATGTTTTGAACAGTTTGGAACGGGTACCTAAGAACGGTGAGAACATATGAACGGATGGGTAGCTGTGAACTGTAGGAAACCTATGAATGTGTTTAAAATTACTTTTACCTTAAAATTAATATTAAAATTAACATTAATAATAATATTAACATTAATAATATAATTAATATTAACAGTTACATTAACATTAAAAATAGTATTAAAATTACATTAACATTAAAATTAGCATTAATACTAATGTTAAAAGTAAAATTAATATTTAAATTTAAATTAATATTAAAATTATCTTAACATCAAAATTAATATTAAAATAAACTTTAATATAATATTGACATTAATATTTAAATAATATTAATATTTATATTATCATTAAAATTAATATTAAAGTTTACATTAATAATAATATTAACATTAATATTAAAACTAATATTAATATTAAAATTTAAATTAACATTAAAAGCAATATTTAAAGTAAAATTAATATTAACATGGAAGTTAACATTAAAATTTGTCATGTTAGCTATCATGTCATCAGATACCACATAATGCTATTTAGCATGACTAGACAACAGCCACTAACCATCTCCAACCCATTCTTAAAATTTTCCTCAATTTGATGACTACAGGCTGTCAAAATTTCTTCTAGAAAGTTTGATGTATTTGAATTTTAGAAAGTTTGACCGTAAATTGTTTTCTTCCAGAAATACCCTCAATACAAACTTATCACCTTCCAAAATATAATTATGCTATTTGTATCCCAAAATATTTGGGTGATGCCATCTTCCATTATGTGGCATCTGAAATGACAGCTGACATAACAGCTGATATGGCAAATTTTAACAAAAATAATTAATCACCCAAAATTTTAAATATTTATGTTAATATTAATATTAATGTTAATATTAATATTAATATTAATGTTAATTTTAATATTAATATTAATATTAATATTAATATTAATATTAAAATTAAAATTAAAATTAAATTAATGCTAATTTTAATGTCAAACTATTAATTTTAATATTAATATTAATTTTAACATTAAAATTTGTCATGTCAGTTGTCATACCAGCAGCCATATTATATGGGACAGAATAGGGGAAGCCAAATATTAATTATAATTATAATATTAGTATTAGTTTAATTTTTAATATTAATTTTAATATTAATAATCTTGCGTATCTTTTATGCATTAGATTGACAACTGCTGGAATCCATCACGAACGTATCGCTGGAAGCATAAACCATTATGATGATGTAATAAAATATTCGATTACAGCATAATCCCATCAAGTCTCATAATTTTGCTAATCTTGCAAGAAGTGCAAAAGTATGGATCCCAACAACTGTTGCAAAAAGTATCTCAGATATGGTCGAACTAATAACATGAATAACAATTACAGAAAAATATTGTTCTCACCCTCCCAAGGTTCCTGAACCTCCTAGGGGGTCCTTGAATTCTTCTATTCTACGATGCCTGTACAAGAGGTCCTTGACTAGACGCACGTAAAATCACCCGCGTATGTCAAGCATGCAAAGATTTTTTGCAGTGGCCCAGGATAGCTGACACCCTGTCGTCGTCGAACAAGCCAAACGCGAGGTCGAGGTACTCGAGACGTGACTTCAAAAAAGCCACGCATATGGCCTAATCTTCGTCATAGCTTTCTTTCCTTAATCCCTTTATGATTATGAACTCAAGAGAGGGCATGTTCCTCTACAGCTTGACCATAATTTTGTAACGCTTGCCTAGTCGCTGATGTCGAGTTCCTCCAGCACCGGTAAGGATAACACATGATGGTAGAGATTGATTATAACAACCGCTACCACGCTAGTATAGAGATGTCACCATTTGAGACTTTGTACGGTCGGAGATATCGTACTCCATTGTCATGGGACGATGTTAGAGAGAGAGTTTTGCAAGGTCCAGAGATGGTTGTGGATACAGTAGAGAAGGTTAAGCTGATCAGAGACAAACTCGAGTGGAGCAGGACTGACAGCGGCATTGGGCCGATAGCCACCGAAGACCTTTGGCGTTTAAGGTATAGTTTTAGATTTTGTTTTGTTCTTGTTATTGGTTGTTTGATTAGATTAAGTTCTTGAGGTTTTATTTTGTTCTAGTTTGGTGGTTTGGTATTTCTGAGGATTTCTTCCACACGAGGCACGGTTCATTTCGGAGGAGACGGGAAGCTTAGTCCGCGATTCATCAGACCTTTTACCATTCTAGAGAGGGTCGATGCAGTTGCTTATAGACTAGACTTACTACCTGTATTGGATGGAGTGCACGCCGTGTTTCATGTGTCACAGTTGAGACGGTACGTGGCGAATTATAGTCATGTGTTGGATCACTCGGAGATAGAGGTGGGCCCTATTCTTAGCTATCCAGAACAGCCAGTTGAGATTCTGGATCGGAGAGAGAAGGTACTGAGGAACCAGACTATTCCCTTGGTACGCGTTACATGGAGGCATCACTCTCCGGAGGAGTCTACCTGGAAGAGAGATGATGAAATGTGAGAGAGTTACCCATATTTATTTGTGCCCTAAGGTATGTTCTTTCTTAGTTATGTTATGTTCTTTTCTGTTATGTTCTATTTATTTCTGGGGGTAGTTTTGGTCTTTGAATTTCGAGTACGAATTTATTTTAAGGGGGGTAGAGTTGTTACTACTACATTTTCTAGGAAATGGTATTTTTTTATTTTATAATTAATTAAATATTGTATATGTTGAATAATTATTTAATATATTATTTAATTATTATTAGATGTTAGTTTATTGTTTTAGACTTGTGTTAATGGACCTAACTAGTTTAGTTTAGACCCATGGACCAACATTTACAATTAGTTAGAATTGAGCCCAATTAGAAGCCCATTCATTAGGAGGATGATTAATTTAATTAAACCATTAGACTAGAACCTTCCCTCCTTAATTATTTCTTCATGAGAGGCCTCAAGGGGTATATTGCATATTACATAGTAGCTTGAGGGAGGGGCTAAGGGAGGCTGGCCTATTAAAAAGAGGGAAGAAATTTTCTCTCCTCTTTTTATTTTAAATCTAGATCAAGAATTTCTCTCAACCAAATTTCTTCATTACCAAATCAAATCCCTACCAATTTTTTTCCCAATTCCTTTCCAAATCACCATTGGAGGCTAGCAGAGCAAGGATCTAGAAGGAGAAAGTAAGGATATACAAAGAGGAGCAAGGATCTACAAGTTGGAGGCTAATTTTATCAAATTTGGAGGTTGCATTGAGAATCCATCTCCCAATAGGTATAATTCAATTTTCCCCTTTAATTAGATTATATATTTGAGATTTAACCATAAGAAACTATCACACATGCATAGACAACACATAGGAATTGGAATTAGGTTAATATGAGGCCTATTGAGAAAGTTATGGTGTATTTTATATCAATTTTGGAGGAATTTTGAGATTGACACATGTTGTGGTTATCAATTGGTCAATTAGACCAAATTGACATGTGTTTGATTATTTGTGTCTAGTGTCGTATCCATAATTGGGTACGTGTAGGTTGTATCCCAATAATTTGGTGATATGTGTTGATTTGGGGATTTTTCTCCGATATGGGGCTTTTTGCATGTTATATTTTGATACGGACACGTAGATATATAATTGACTCTTCGTATTTTTTATAAATAGTATTTTAGACTTGCTCGTGTCCTTCGGAGTACGTTTAATTGTGTGGTGGACTCGTATCGCAAGTGTATCATAGATCTAGTGCGATACGGGTGCGATGCACTCCACGTGTTTGTTTCGTTGCTCTTTAATTTGATGCGACTTATGTATATATATTAGTATGCGATATATTAGTATGATATATATGTATAAGTATATGTATCTATAGTATATTATATAGGTATGTATATATATAGCTAGGTGTCTATGTATTGAGTGTGTTGATATACCTATATTTATATATGTAAGTTGAATATATATGTATATGTGTATGTGATGCTATATATATGTATGGAATACTATATCTATTAGTGCATATGTTCTGTACACACACACACACACACACACACACACACACACACACACACACACACACACACATATATATATATATA
>JAYESA010000008.1:57364287-57399287 GCA_036927795.1 Iris macrosiphon
CGGCCCAATGGTGATCTCCGAGTGGTCGAGAACATAACTGCTGTCTGCCACATATCGCCTAAGTTACGACACATAAAATACATCATATACTCTCTCGAATGAAGGTGGTAGTGCGAGTCGATATGCCACTTCTCCCACTCTCTCTAGCACGTCGAATGGCCCAATATACCTTGGGCTCAACTTGCCACACCCTCCGAATCGAATGGTGCCTCTAGTAGGTGATATCCTCAAGAAAATATGATCGCCCTCTTTAAACTCCAAGGGACGACGATGAAGGTCCGCCCACTGCTTCTGTCTGTCTTGCGCTGCTCGCAAGTGCCCTTGTATCTTCTTCACTGTCTCAACGGTCATGACTACCAACTCTGGTCCCAGAATTTGACGTTCTCCCACGACACTCCAATACACAGGAGACCTACACTTTCTTCCATACAATGCTTCAAACGGAGCCATCTGGATACTCGCTTGATAGCTATTATTGTAAGAAAACTCCACAAGATGTAGGTGGTCTTCCCATGATCCTCCAAAGTCTAACATACAAGCCCTCAACATATCGTCCAGTGTCTGAATAGTACATTCGGACTGCCCATCTGTCTGCGGGTGATAAGATATACTGAACTTCAGACGAGTCCCAAGACTCTCTTGCATGCTTCTCCAAAAATAAGATATAAAACGCGAATCCCTGTCTGACACAATGCTGACCGGAATACCGTACAACCTCACGATTTGCCTCATGTATAAGTCAGCCAAAGCTTCTGTAGACTGGCCAACTCTAAAAGGCAAGAAAGGGCCTGACTTGGTGAGTCGATCCACTATTACCCATACTGTATCTCTCCCACTTGGACTCTTTAGAAAATCCTTGACAAAGTCCATAGTGATGTGCTCCCACTTCCACTCAGGAATCGGAAGTGGTTGCAGTAGCCCTGCTATTCTCTGATGCTCCGCCTTTACCTGCTGACATACTAGATATTTGGCTACAAAGCGAGCTATCTCCATTTTTATCCTATGCCACCAAAAGTGCTGTCATAAGACACGATACATCTTGGTGCCTCCAGGATGAATAGAATATATCAAACTATGAGCTTCTGCCATCAGCTCCTATCGAATCTCTCTATTAGAAAAATATAGACGATCACCACATCGTAATATCCCGTCATCATGAATGTGCAATCCTGTCTGCTCTCCGGCCTTTGTCCTTTCTTTCAATCTCCTGAATCTGGCGTCTGTAGGCAAAGCTGCCTTGATCCTCTCTACTAGTGATAATTGTACTTGCAAGCTGGCTAATATCCCATCTGCTCTGGGTAATATCACTTCTATGCCAAGCTCTTGCAAGTCCTCCAATAATTCTCTCTGTGTTGTCAAGAAGTAAGCTGCTGGTTTCCGGCTTAACGCGTCTGCTACTACGTTAGCCTTGCCTGGGTGATAATATAGTTCTAACTCAAAATCCTTCATCAACTCAAGCCACCTACGTTGTCTCATATTTAACTCATTCTGCGTGAAGATATACTTGAGGCTTTTCTGGTCTGTATAAATCTCCACTCGTTCCCCATATAAGTAATGTCTCCATAGCTTCAGAGCAAAAACAACGGTTGCAAGCTCCAAGTCATGAGTTGGATAATTCTTCTCATGCACTAGTAACTGCCTAGATTCATATGCAATCACCTTGCCATGCTACATCAACACGCATCCCAAGCCTTTTCCTGATGCGTCACTGTAAATTACATAACCTCTTGATACTGATGGAATAGTCAATACTGGTGCTGTGGTCAGTCGCTTCTTCAACTCCTTGAAAGCGGTTTGACACTCGTCGGTCCATATGAACTCTTAATCCTTGCACGTCAACCGAGTCATAGGTGCTGCTTTCCTTGAGAAGTTCTCCATGAACCGTCGGTAATATCCCACAAGTCCAAGGAAACTCCTCACCTCCGATGCTGATTTAGGAACGGGCCCTATCTCGACTGCCGAGATCTTCTCTGGATCAACAGAAATACCATCTCATGTAACGACATGCCCAAGAAACGAGACTCTATCCAAGAAAAATTCATATTTACTGAGCTTCTCATATAACTGCTCTCTCCTCAAGGTCTCTAGGACGATCCGCATGTGCTTCTCGTGCTCCTCGTGGCTCTTCTAATAGACAAGTATGTCATCTATGAAGACGACCATGAACTAGTCCAAATACTGATGGAATACTCAATTCATTAAGTCTATACAGATAACTGGAGCATTGGTCAACCCAAATGGCATGACCAGAAACTCGTAGTGTCCATATCTTGTCCTGAATACAGTTTTTGGGATGTCCTGCTTCCGTACCTTCACCTGGTGATATCTCGATCTTAAGTCTATCTTTGAGAACACCTTGGCTCCACTAAGATGATCAAATAAGTCATCAATGCGTGGCAATGAATATTTATTCTTCACGGTCACTGCATTTAAGGCTCTATAATCAATGCAAATACGCACTGACCCATCCTTCTTTGGTACAAACAACACTGGTGCTCCCCATGGTGATGCACTTGGTCGAATGAAACCTTTCTCCTCTAATTCTTTCAACTGTGTCTTCATCTCATCCATCTCCTTCTTTGCCAATCTATAAACGTGCAACGCTATGGGTGCTGCTCTTGGTGTCAATTCAATCGAGAATTCTATGTCTCTGTCCGGAGGTAGTCCTGGCAACTCCACTGGAAAGACGTCTTGGAACTCTGAAATGATGGGGTGATAAATAATGTCGTCCATTGCAAGTTGAACACCATCAAGGGCTTCTATAGATCCTCGTGCAAACTCAAGTTCCGACTGGCCTGGTACCATAAAAAAAATGCTTCCTCCAAAACAGTCGAAGAAAGCGTGGTACTTGCTTAGCCAGTCCATCCCAAGCACAATATCAAAAGTTGGCATAGGAATGACTAAGAGTCGGGCATTCATCTCTCTGCCACAAATCACTACAGGACACGATCTACAAATCTAACTAACAGGTACAACTCCTCCTCCGGTGAGAATTTTAACACAACTAGGTAAAGGTGTAGTGGCAATATTGTGTTTGGCAATAAAACTAGAAGATATGAACGAGTGGGTGGCTCCCGTATCAAATAATGTCACAGCAGAAAAAGTAAAAGCAAGAGTGATACCTGCTATGACATCAATCTCCTGATCCATGTCATCCACTTCTAGTGCAAAAGCTTATCCATTCCTCTATGGAAGTCCATGACTGGCCCTCATGTACTGATCCTCCTGAGTAGGTAGCGGTGGTCCTCGTTGAAATCCTCTTGTTGCTGGAGGTCAAGGTGCTCCTGGTCTAGTCATCTGCTGAGCTGGCTTTGGTGCTAGAAGTGCTAGCCTCTGTACTGGCGGTGGAAGTGTCAATGTCTGCTGCATTGGACAGTCTCTCGCCATATGCTGTCCGGAACCACACCTCATACATTGTCCCAAACGAGTCCTACGGTCTCTCAAAATGTGCCCGTGTTTCCCATAATAGCTGCAGTGGGGCTTCTCCAAATTCTGGTACGGTCCTGCTCTGTGCTGATACTGTTGTTGTTATGCTAAAGGACGTCTGATAGGCTCTCCTTGCTGTGTCCTTGCTGGTCCTTGCTGTGTCTTTAGTTGGCCTCATTTTCCTCTGCTGATGTTCTCTTGTAATCTTGCTTCTATCAATAGTTCGACAAAAGAGATCCGGGACTGTGAGCTGGTGTAGTGTTGGAGCTCCTGAGTCAGTCCGCGGTAAAACCTCTTAGCCTTCCCTAAGTCATTCGGTATCAGGGCAGCGCCATATTTACTAAGGCGACTAAACTCTGCATCATACTCGTCAACTGTCTTGTTCTCCTGCTCCAGATGAAGAAACTGATCGTACAACGTATCCTTGACAGTGTCCGGGAAGTAATTTCTCTCAAAGCACTCCAAGAATTGCTCCCAAGTCTGATACGTACCCAAGTGGTGCTCCATTAATTCCCACCAGTGATGAGCGTTACCATCTAGTTGCGTCCTTACGCCTGTTATCCATAGATCTGTAGGTAACTGTGATGCTTCTAATAACTTCTGAGTGTGGGTAATCCAGTTTGTAGTCTCCTCTGGGCTCTTAGTGCCTTTATATGGCTTGGGACCCATCTGTATAAAGTCCTTGACTGAACCAACTCTAGCTCGGGGTACTGGAACTAGTGCCTGGGCTGGAACAGTTTCATGTGCAGCCATTCTCTCAAGTGCTGCCAAAAATTTTTGCCTCTGCTCTACCGCTTGCTGCCTCTGCTCTATAGCTAGTGCGGCCACCTGTTGTTTCTGTTCCTGTATCATCATTTGGAAGAATTGGAACAGTTGTGTCTGGCCATCCTATGGTGTCGATGAAGCCGGAAAAGTCCCATTAGGCGATGCAAAAAGATCAGATGGATCTGGATTGTGAGTCTGTCCATCCATCCCCGGAAGTCTAGGAGTCGTCAAGGTATCCCCTCGAGTTTGGCCGTTGACTCCTGAAGGTGTGTCTCCTCCGGCGGCAGTACATCCACTACGCGAATCCATCTCTTTGCAAGAGGTGGACGAAACGATTAGAAGGTGTAAAGTAATCAAACAGGATGCAAGCATTTAAATATGATAGTTGAAAGGGAAGATGAGTTTTAGTCAAGCGTGAATGAGATCCTATATTCTACTCCTATACGCAGGCTTGTTCGGTACAGTAACGTAACCGAGATAATATATTCAGGACCTGCATGGGCCACCACAAAATCATGCCACGCCTTAGTCCCAAAATACGTAGGAATATGAATACGTAGCACGCAGTCGTATGTGTACGAACTCTAATATATGGAAATTATATACACACGTACGCTATACATGAATATCAAATCCACAAGTAGTAATATACTGTCAACAAGTCACACGCAATCTATATCTCATCCACCGCAAAAGTAAATAAATAGGAATAAATAACTGAATATCAATATAAAGTCTCAAAGTATGATAGTCGGATGGAAATAAATCCACTACAAATCGACTATACTAAAACTACCAAATGAGAGAAGAGATCAAACTCTAATATAAGATAAAAGTCCACAAAAGAAATAGCAACTAGAATATCCATCACCGGCGATGAATCAAAGGTACTCTGAAGGTAAGACCATCTCAGTCTGGTATGAAGCGTCAGGTCCGAGTCCGTACTCCTGTGGGTACTCCTGCAAGTCTATACCTGGAAAGGAACCAGGTCCTCAGAGGGACATAACAAGATACATAGAAACATGCCAATAAAGTACTAAAAATAAACATCAAATGGGTCGCCTAACCATCTATGTGAATGCAGTTTGAGAACAACTTTCCAACAAGTGGGCTATCTGGCTAAAATGGGATTGGCATGATTCTCTTAGAGATTCAGGGGCCTAAAAAGCATGTCGTCTTTTGAACGCCAAAGGCCGCCTGATAATATATAATATATAGTGGTCATCATGACCGCGCATCTCCGGCGGGGCGTACGGGTTACACAAAGAAAGTGCAAAGGAGCCCAAACGCCTTACTTATTGTTCTTCCTACCTCATTCTCAAAGCATGTCACATCCATGAAACAATAATACCTCTAATAACTGTCAGGTCTTCTAGCATGCAAAGTTTCTATCGGCAATTACCCCTATCCATCGCACGGAATATACGTACCAGTGGCCAGCTGAGTTCGCAAGTCCGTGTCCTATATGTGACTCACACTTGTGTAATAATAGTGTCATGGCCAATGAAACATAAGAATACCTCATGATAATGGGGTGGTCTCATAAACTAGGTCAACATGCATATATATAATAAAAATAATACGATGCCACCGTCGTTGCACCCAAGTCATTCTTGGACACGCATTTTATATAGCACTTAAAATGTATGAACTAAATAGGCAGAAATAAAATACATACATCATATGAAATATAAATCACAGTACAATGGCAAGGTATACTTGTCTGGTAAGCAATCTGTAAAGTGTAAGCGTCCCGATGTCAAGTACACAGGATCAGGAACTAAGGCATCCGAATAAACATCTCCGGATACTGAAATAAACATCACCAACTTTCTCGGAATTAGCGAGATAGCTAGAAAATACTACCCTTTCATCTAATTTGGACACAAGGGCAAAACGGTAATTTTGGGTCAAAGTGGGTCCACGTGTGGCCCACTTTGTACCTAAATGAGTGCCAAGGGTAAAGGTCTCTAAATGAGACAATTTATAGGTCAAACAAATTTTAAACGTCCATACAAACTCAACGGTATGTCCAATATTGGATTCCGGTGAGCCGAACACAAATTCCCCTAAAAAGTCAACTGTATGGCCCGCAAATAGGTGGCTTGGTCAACTATCACGGAATCGCGTGAAACTTGGGTCACAGGACCAACATGATACCACGAATCCAATTGCGTAAGTTTTGTCGCATTCCGACGAGCGTATACTAAATGGTACGGTATTTTAAAAAAGTTGCGATACGGGGACTTTTTACCGATACGGGTTGATTTTAACGCGAACACGTGTCCAAATCAGTTTCCGCAAAAGCCCACACGTCAGGATATACCATATGCGCCTTTCGGTGCAATTGTTACGTGACAGGGCGGTCCCATTTGGCGGGGCGCGCTCCGTATCGCAAATTTGGAAGTTTTAGAAACACAATTTTCCTGATTTTTAACCCCATTTAATTCTGTATATAACACCAAATAAAATAATCTAATTAACAGGAAGTAATCTTGGTTATATGATCTGCACATAGCAAAAATATTTTTTTAGATTTGGATGTCTGTGGAGGAAGATATCAGACCTTAAACATGGGTGATCGTAACAGTTTTTTGTAGTGTTAAAGTCGTAGTTTTTCCTCAATTTGGTCTCGATTTCTACCTATGGTTAAGCGTTGTTCGAATCAAACTATTTAACAAGGTTGGAAGGAGGAAAGGCCGTGAACATACCGGTGAAGACGGATTCGAATTTGGTTGAGCGACGCGACAGGAATCAGTGCTAGAAGTCGGGGTCGTCGCAGTCAGATTCTGCACGGCCTGCTCGCGTGGTCGCGGACGCGGCGGTGCTGGTTAGATGTCGGCGGCGGTGTTGGGTTGCAGTCGCGGCTTGGTCGAGGTGGTCGGCGTTGATTAGAGAGGAATAGGTTTAGGGTTAGGGTTTATAAGTGTAGAATATAATGTATATATATATAAGGAGTGAGCGGTTGATGCTGGGCCGCACGCGGGGTTTGCTTGCGGGTATAGCTGCGCGAGTTTGGAGATGGGCTGCTAGCGGGGTTGCACAGGAGTTAAGCTGTAGTTCTAGGTTGCTGTGGTTTAGTGATTAGTCATTTTTTCTATTTCTTTTTATTTTCTATTTATTCTATTACTTATTATTCCATTCCTTATATATATATATATATATATATATATATATATATATATATATATATATATATATATATAAACGCATATATATACATATATAGTATTAAAATTCCAGGAAATTATATTTTCTAAGTAACTAGGAATTAATGCAATTAAATTCAATAATTAATTAAATAATATACTATGTTTTGAAATTAGGGGTTTTACAACAGCTGATCATGGTCATGTACTTTTGATACTCTGCCAGCTTTCTTAGTTTTGCACAGCTGGTTTCCTAAATATTGTGGCAGGACGTTTGGGACGTCTTACTTTCTTGTCATATATGTTCTATGTTTAATGTTCTTACTTGACTGATTGAGATAATAGATGTGTTGTGTGACCCTAAGTGACTTGCTTGTAGTATGCACCCTCTTGTCTAGTTACAGCCATAACTGTCGTACGACGTTCTATACCTTGTACGGGAGAGCTGGCCATGTCCGTCTTCTTATTCCGGTATTGGGGCATGATAGTACAGTCTTGCTCAACTTGGCCCGATGAAATATTTTATGAAGCGTGGTTTGAGAGTATGGTTATGCCAAGTTAGAAGATTGTGCATCGCATCATATCATCGTTTGAGGAATCATGGGCATATATGGGATCATGGCATGCAGACTATATTCATATAAGTGAGTGGATCTTTTCCTTCTCATCTACTCTTTCATGCCCTAATAAAATAAATGCTAGTATTGCTCTTCTGTGTTCCATAACTAAATGCTGCTCTAGTCCACATAAAGATAGTGATGCTTTATATTCAATACTGTTGTAATGAATAAAACACCTGAGTACTGAACTGATAATACTATTGACACAAGAATGATGTAATATAAGTTTCAAATAAGAAAAGAAGTATCACTGCGCAAACTCCTTACATACTTGTCACAGTAAAAATGGAACATTGAATGCCTATACATCTATTTAGCACATCAGTGTACAAGAACTACGAAAGAAGGTATGGACTGATAAGTCCCCATGAAAGAAAGTACAATAAAAGTATGTTGGGATCTGCAGGTCACCAACCCATATGAGAAATAAGAATGTGAATTAGCGATCATGTTCGAGAGAACAATATTTATTTACATTCTTTGTATCGTGCATATATTATGATAAATGTTCATGCATCTGCATGATCACGAATAGCTTGTGCACAAGGCAAGTATATGGTTCCTCGAACGAGATGCTAACCGAGGTATCGGGATCGTTCGGCCAAGGAGGAACAACGAAACACACAGTGTTGCTAGTAGAAGGACACGGGGCATTACGGGACCTACAGTCGGGCTTGCTACTAGGTCTGGAAGGAAGCATCGTAAATTAGGCTGAGATGTTGGCCTTCGTTGGGGCTCGCAACCTGCACCCGAAGTGTCCACCACTCACCAGGGATAGTTTGTAACAACGGCATGCGTGTCGTCGGTGACCTTCATATAGATAGGCAACATACTGACGAGAATATTGCGAAGGCTTAACATCTCGAAGTAGAAATGATTCATATTGATTATTGTATCGATAATCATTGTTTTGCAGGGATACGACAAGTGTGTTGCTGGTAAGAATCGTTATTAAGCGATATATACAAATTTTACATATTCAATGTATACCGCTGCCCATATAACATGCTTCTATTATGCTGCTGGATATTGAAACATTGAAATGAACCTAGTCCCTAATAGAAAGATTACAATTCTAATAATGGCATGCGCACATGATTACTTAGTGTTGGTTTAGGTGAGTGGGCTAGTTTTGCTCTCCATTACGTGATATGTACTGACCCATGTTTGTGGGCATCCTAGGTACTCAGCTTTGGGGAGTAGCTGAAACTATTTCGAGGCATCGAATATTATTAGGGCGCGTAGAAGCTCTTCTTCCATTGGATGTGTCTTCTATTATAAAGGACATAATGTATGGAATATTATAATTCAGTTGTATCAGTAAGAATATAAGCCAAGACGACAAGTATCAATGTAAGCCAAGTGACCAAGTATCAATTGTAATTGAGAAGCTATGTAATTTATTGTAAGCAATGTATTCAAATATCATTATCAATAAAAAAAGCTTTTTATTCTATTTCATTGTGACTTTATTGTGTCTGCTTATTTTCGCTGTTATATTGATATTTCTGAGAAATACCATGACTTCTCTGTCTTCTTGTCTTGTACAAGTGCAATATAGGCTTGTACGACATCACACCCGTGGCTATTTTCGATTCTTCAAAATCAGGGCGTGATACGCACAGATCTCACACTTCTCTACCTCCTTACCCCCATATTTGGAGATAAGCACTAGACTAGACATTTTATTTATTCTTTTACAATGAATATGTCCTAGTCTATTGTGTCATAACTCAAGAGAATAACCAGAAGAAGAGAATGCATTAACATTATTAACAGGAGTTACAAGATGGAGTTTGAACATCCCCTCGGTGCAAAATTCTTTACCGAAGTATGTTCCTTATAAAACATCACCATCTACCCAGCATTGATATCTATCCTCAAGCCTGTGTTGCAGAGCAGACTTCCTGAGACCTGGTTCTTGGCAATCACCGGTACATGCTTTACATCTTGAAACGTCAGCGACTTTCCCGAAGTCAGATTTAGTACCATTGTTCTGGTCCCAAGTACTTCAGCTTGTGCCTGGATCGCCACCAAAACCTTCTCAGATGTAGGCTCATAGGTGGTAAACAACTTCTTCTTTGAGCAAACATGGTAGGATGCGCTAGTGTCCATCCATCAGTTAGTGTCGACACCAGCCGTGACAACATGCACAATCATAGAAACCTTGTTAGGCTCACCTTGCTCTTCCTGTTTGGGCTTGGATCTGCAGTCTTTTTGATAGTGGCCCTTCTTGCCATAGTTGAAATAAGTCATATATGACTTAGGCTTTGGCTTGAACGAAGACGACTTCACCTTCAGATGGTTGAAGTCCTTCTTCTTATTGTGATAAGCCTTTTGCCTACCATTGCAGTCACCACCATGCACCAAATTGGCCTTGGCCTTTGGACAACGTGTCCACCTTTTTTTAGCCCTCGGCTCATCTTCAACGTGGATCCAACATAGTAGGAGATCAAGGTTGACCTCCATCTTCTTTCGGTGCATCCGAGATAAAGTTGCTCCACCCAAGCTAGAGCATGGCAACAATATCTCCCACGACGAAAGCATCAACCAAGGATATGTCATCATGATCAAGTTTTTGACGTAACTTAAGAAATTTCTTGACTTGAGGCAACATAGTTTTGTCGTCCTCAAACCGCATCTTCTAGATATTTTTGGTCACATGGATCTTGTTGCGGTTCTCATCAGCCTTGTAATGCTTTTCTAGTGACTCCTAGACGACCTTTGCATGGTCCGTCTTGTTGTATGACTCTGCTAGAGTATCTTCCATGGAGTTCAGAATCAGCAACTTTTAGAGGTTGTTGTCTCTCCTTCACTTGTTTTGCACAGTAGTTGCACTAGCAATCACCCGAACAGTAGCACCATCACCCTCCAAAATAATAGGCTCAGGATCTGTTATCACTTAATCCACGTTTATGATTTTAAGATTAACGCTGACATTTCTTTTCTAGATATTGTAATGCTCCCCGATAAACTTCTCATGTTTGTTAAAACTTGTGTTAAAAAAACTTGCACGGTTGTTCTCCATCTTACTCAGATCTTGCTTTGAGATTGTTAGTCCTAAGGCTTAACCAAAGATGGATGAACAGGACCAGGAACAGAGGTTATCGCCTCTGCTAATTCCTAAAGAAATCAAGATCATGGGTTCACCCAACGGGTTCGCTCTCTGACTATCCACTATAATGAATCTCGATTACAACTTCCAAACCAGATTACAATAATCAGAAAAATAACTTCTTTCTTCCTTGCAATCATAGTTTCAAATAGACATAACTAAATACAACTTGTATAAGAGAAAGAAAAGAAGAAAACATAAGAACTCTGCTTGCTGGGGTGATGATGACCACCGTTGCTCAAAATTTTTTTTTACCCACACGATATGCTTCCAGGAAGTAGTAAGTTCTGAATAGAACTACTGGAACGCTCGCGGTCACCTCTTTTGGAACTTGTACGAACTCCTCTGGACTCCAATGACGGCAGGAGCAAGAACTCTCTTCGTCTCTCAATTTTGAAGTAAGTTTTTAAAAGGACTACGAATAGAGTATTTATAGGTGTAGGATGGAAACCATAATCTTGGTCGCCAATCAGTTACAAAAATATAGGAATGTATTAAATTTAAATTTTACAAAAATCGAATTTGAATTAACGATCATATCTTTCCATAACTGACTAAATCCGCAATCAGCGAAAGTGTGTGCACAAAGTTGCGCGTACGAAGCTGGCGCTCTCTGCTGTGCGCACAAGGTTGCGCAGAATACGCGATACTAAGTGCTAAGTGCAAAGTACGTCACTTTGCGCTCTTGAGCCTAGTCGCTTAGAGGCTTAGCTCCTAAGAATTTTTTTCCAAGAGAATGACAAAAAACATAAATACTTTCTTTGAGGAGTTAATCATTTTTTCTTCTTAAGAAAATAAGCCCACATGACGTCCACATGTGTCCCACCACACCCCATGTGCACACCTCAACACATACAAAGTATTATATTGAGATATCCACTTTGTGGTGTAGTCAATGTGGAACTATCTTTCACTAGTCCAAAGACAAAACACCAACAATATATATATATATATATATATATATATATATATATATATATATATATATATATATAGTCCGGATCATAAGTCCCATTTTCGGAGTCCCGTTGAAGTCCCGCGATCCTCAACCATCGGATCGAGCGGATGCACGCGGACCCCTCCGATCCGATGGTGCGAAAGGGACTTCGACATGACTCCGCGTATATATATATATATATATATATATATATATATATATATATATATATATATATATATATATATATATATATATATATATATATATATATATATATATTTTGTTGGTTTTGTTTTGCTTTCAAAAGCTCAAGCTTCCTCTTCCTTTCTTTAGTCCCACATCGGATGGGCCAAAGCTTTCTTGTGTACATATATTAGTTTCTCTTCTTTGCTCTCTTAAGTTGTTGTGTGGGGAACCCCTTGGGCCCACATCTGCGGACGCGTAACGGGTGCGGATACGCGCCCACATCTGCGGACGCCAAATGTCGATTCGATTTCCTCTTCGGGTTCAGGCTGGGACCCTAAAATTCTTTTTGCTCCTCTTCATTTTCATTTAATTTTCTGAACGTTAGAAAATTAATTTCTTCCGTTACAAATTATTTTTGAACCGTTATTGTGTCTAGGTTCATTCTTTATTTCTCCTGTGTAACGGCTGAATTAATAGGAAAATTAATTTAGACCGTTACATATTAGTATTATATATTTGTCAGATTTTCTTTGTAAAATATCAGAAATCTTTCTCTCCAAAAAATTGCTACCAACAGATTTGTACTCCGTTCTTCGTCATCATCTCCAAGCTCTGGGCAGAGCTAAGTCCTGGTCATTCTCTCCAAGTCGTGTGCGGCGACGGGATACCGGTAGTACGGGGGTTTTACCACTAGGAGCTTCGGGAACGTCTGTACACAGATCCCGAATCAACTCTTAGGGCAGTGCTTCGTGCATGACTTCCCCAGAGGCCGGTAACATTGTAAGCCCCCTAATTTTCAGTAATTATTAATTTAGATTTTTTACAATTTTCTAGAACTTTTCGGGATTTTTCTGTAATTAAAACCTAGGCTTTTGGTAATTAAATAAATTTTTAATTGCTGATAAATAGTATTAAAATATTATGGAAATTATATTTTATGGTGTAAAATGGAAAAGTAAAATGGAAAACCGGACATAGGGTAATTTTTTCGTATTTATTTGACTCCGGAAACGCGTTTAAAGCCCTAAAAACTATTAAATAAATAAACTGAATTCAAACCCTAAAACTAAATCGGGTTTATTTCAAATAGACCGAACTAAACCAAACCGGACCGACCGGTCTAAGAAAACCGAGACCCAATTCTTTATTGGGTCGGATCCGGGCCAAAACCCGACCCGACCCGCGGACCCAAACCCGAAACCAACACCGTAACCCTAATCCTAATCCGGCTTCGACTCCGCGGTGGGGCGCCTATTTATTGTCCTCGACTTCTGTGCCGCCGCCGCAAACCCTAATCGCTCAGCCACCTTCCTCAACCTCGCTCCACCTATCCTCGTCGTCGCCGGTCATCTACTCCGACGAGCCCCGGCCTCTCCGCCCTGCCCTAGCCCGCTGCCCCGTCACCACTTCTTCCTCCTCCCTTCGCAGAGCTGCCCCGCACGCCGGAGCCCGACCATCTCCTCCAAACCCCCTTCACAACCTCCCTCCTCAGCCCGCCGCAGACCCTTGAACCCTAAACCGTCCAGTCGCCGTCCCCAACTCGACTCCATCGCCACGACCTCCACCAATCCTCCGCCTCTCTCCCGTCCCCGACCCGCAGTCGCCTATCTCCTCCTTGCCCCACCTAGCCCCGACCCCACAGCAGCCCGACCACCTCCTTCCGTTCTCCCCGGCGACGAACGTCTTCCCCCGACCCGCGGTGCCCCCAACCTCGACGACGATCCCCATCTCCGCCGTCTTCGACTGCTCCGCCCTAGACTTCCTCCTCCCTCGTCCTCACCCCGATACCACCGGCAGCAGCAACCTTCTCCACCAGTCGACTCCGCCATCCCCTCCGCCTGAAGCCGCCCAGCCGACGATCCCCTCGTCGTCCTCCTCCCGAGCAGCCACTCCCCGGCCGCCCCAAGCACAGCCACCCTCCGACGAGTCCCCGGTGCTTTGCGACAGAAACCCTAACCCTAACGCAGCACGGACACAGGACATGGATGTAGGACACGAAGGACACACTCGGACACGAGAAATCGGACTTCACGGAGCCCTGTTTAGGTAGCGTTTCCTCTCTCCTAGTGATTCCGTTTTCAATTTCGTCAGTTGCGTCGCGTAGACTGTATGACCCTCTCGGTGCTCGTGCAACTCGCTCGGTGCGTCGCGTCCTATGGTGATCGCAAACCTCGATCCAAAAATAGAAAAACCAACGCCCTATTTTATCCCGGAACTGAGTGCGCCCCGCCAAACGGGATGACTTAGTCGCACACGGTCTTTACGGAAATGTGCGCGCCGTTGATACAGATGTGCGAGATTTTGCAGAAGTTGATTTGGATGTGCGTGCACACCGGAATCAACGCGTATCCGCCGACACCGCCCCGTATCCATCGGTTCTGGAACACGCTGTAACTTTGTGTACACACGTCGGATCGAGACGAAACTTACGCCATCGGACTCGTAGCAATACGCTGGTCCTGTGACCTAAGTTTGGATCGATTCTGAGAACGTTGACGAAATCGCGTATCGTGGGCCCCACAGGCTCCACTTGATGGGCGATTTTGTGATCAGCTCATCGGAATCCAATTCTGAAAGTTCTATTGGATTCGTATCATCGTTCCTGACTTGTTCACACTAAGTTGGATGAATTTGGAGACCTTTGACCCCAACACATTTTCCGGTGCAAAGTGGCCCACATGTGGATCCCACTTTGACCCGGAAATGTCATTTTCGCCCTTGTGTCCAAATTGGACTCAAGGACAGGCGTTCTTAGCTATTTGATATTTTCTGAATCTAATGGTAATATTTATTTCAGCAACCGGAGTAGTACCTGCAGATCACACTGAGACCAGAGCTACAGTTGGAGCCAGGACCCCAGGCAAGTGTACCTTGCCAAACTTTGCAGTTCTTGCTACATATTTCCTTGCCCTATTTTTATATTGTTGTGCATGCTTGACCTAGGACCGAGTGACTTACTTAGCGTCCGATTATTAGTCGGGTGCCAACACCGTACGCGATGTTGTGTAAGTCATCTAGAGATGGACATTCGTGACCTATTTACATTCTCGTACTTGTCTTATCAAGTACATTATAACCCATGACACTTGACACTATACATGAGACATAATCTTCCTGAGATATTCATGGTGATTCTGTGTAGGATGCAGGATTGACATAGACATTATATTCCTAGATATTAGATGACTTGTTGCATTAGCTATGATCTTGCGTGTCATGGACATGAGACGTATGATTACATTGGGTGGGGAGAGACACACAGGCTACAGGCTGATCATATATATATAAACCCCTATTATTGCGAGGTTGTAGACTCTCGGAGCAGAGCTAGACCCACTACCGGTTATTACCACTACCGGCTCCCCGACATAGAGCCTGTAGTGGCTCAGCCTGAGTACTCGTGATGCTCTCATCTTGCATTTCACATAGATGGTTACATACTTACCCTATTTATTTCATTATTTACTGCACTGCATTTACTTTAACTTGTATTATCTGTACCTTGCTATGTCCCATGAGGACCTGGATCCGGATTATGTCCCCAGGATTGGTAGAGGAGATCCACCCAGAGTTATACAGTACAGGAGCATTAGCAGGAGCAGAAGCAGGTGCCTACATTGGAGCAGAACCAGGATCCGAGGACGAGATCGTACCTGAGGACTTCTCTTGAGTATTATCTTGAGATACTCATTTATTTCTGTTCTAGTTATTTTATTTCCAGTCTTTTTCATTGATGTATCAGACTTGTTCTCGGATTGTTCTCCGTGACACTTTTATTGAGATTTGTTAGTTTATTTTATTTGTATTATTCTGGCATTTGATCTGTGATTATCTGTTGTAGATGAGATTAGTATAGACTGTGACTTGTATCATTGGACCTACTTATTGTTATATTACAGCTTAAGCATGTCCCGATGGATCCATTAAATTGGGTTTGTCCATCGGTGTGTGCTGCTGGCCATTATCACGCGTCCGGTCCCACGGTATTTTGGGACTGTGGGGTGACAAACATCAATCTAATTTTATTTTTGTATTCAGAAATTTTTCAATAAGAAACAATAATAATTCTAACAATCTAAGAGTTGATTCTATTTGTTAGAATTGATTATTTCTTTGAATTGATTTTTCTAACAAATAGTCACTGTTTGTTTAATACTTACTCTAACATACTGTTTGTTAAATAATTATTTGTTAGAATTTATTATTTCATACAATTGATTTTTCTAACAAATAATTACTGTTTGTTAAATAGTTACTCTAACATACTGCTTGTTAAATAGTTATTTGTTAGAATTGATTTTTCTAACTATTTGTTAATGTTTGTTTAAATAGTTACTGTCTGTTTAAGCAAATTCTTCTACCAATTTGTTAATGTACCAAAATTTAATATTGTAGCAACTTGTTTTCTAGAAATTTGTTACTGTAGCAATTTGTCTTCTAGCAAATTTTTTTTATAGCTACTTCTAGCAATTTGTTAACAGTTACTGTAAAAATTTGTTTCAATTCCTCAATTGATTTATTTGTTTACTTATCAAGTTGCTTACCATACTGTCAAATTGTAAATTTGCTTAAAAAGTTTTAAAAATTGTTAGCACATTTGATAATTTTGTCAATTGCAATTTTGATCACAAAATTTCTTTCAATTGTAACATACAATTTGCTTCATTTTTAATCACTTAGTATTTTTGAAAGCAATCTAGGACCAAAAAAAATAGTTTAGTAAAAAGGAAATTGCAAATAAAATCTTCAAATCTAAAGTTTCAAAGTAGAGAGAAACTCGGGCACAAGCCGAAAGGGTCCTTCTGTCAACCGGGTGTAAATAGCCCTAAGCGACACGGTACTTAAGAGTCTTCGGACCGCCGCTAGCTGGGAACCGGCTCCTACAGCTAACCTAAGTTGATCAACACTTGAAAAACTAAAGATTTTAAGATTGTTTAGCAAAGACCACCTAAACTATTATCTTAGACATTGTTATTAAATAAATTTATATTTTTCAGACTGCAATCATGACTGGTAAGGAGGAATCCTCTACTGCAAAACCTGCTAAGTTTGATGGCTCTTACTTTAAAAGATGGCAGAGACAAATGAAATTTTGGCTCACGACCTTAGGACTTATTTCTGCCATTGATGGGTCCACACCCATCACAAATGATTCTGATGATACTGAGTCTGACATAGGAGTGTCCACCTCCTCGAAACCAAAAATTCCTAAAGAGATAGACTTCCACTGCTTTCATAGAATTTTGAGCGCATTATCTGAATCCTTGTATGATATATTTTTTGAATACAAGAGCGCTAAAGAACTTTGGAAAGCCTTGGAAGATGAATACGGCTGTGATGATGCCGAAATAGAAAGGTTTAATTCTTCAACCTTTAATAGGTATTTCATGGTAGATAACAAGCCTATGAATGACCAACTCCATGAATTCCAAGAATACCTTAGGCATATTCAAGCCAAAGGGACATCTTTCTCCAATAAGCATAAAATAGCATGCCTAATAGGACAAGCTACCTCCCTCTTGGTATGTGTCACGACCCGCACCCGGGGTAAGGGTACTAGTCGGAAACAACGCCCAGCCTACGCCGCAGAATCGGCGGTAGAACGCTGTCTAGAAAGTCTATCTAATATAATGAACCACCAAAAGATAGTGTACTCAATCACAGAACTAAGATAGAATGAACACGAATCAGATAAGAATAGAATAGTCATAATACAACTCATGAGTCTAAAATAATACATCAATGAGTCTGAAAAAAAATACAGAAATATGCTGGAGACAAATCCAGTACAAAAGAATACTACAAAACTATAAAGCTACAACTCCAGGGTCAACTGTCTCAGTTGGGATAAGTCCCTCTTGAGCCAGGGTCTCAGAATCTAAACCCACAACATCCTGGGGTCCATAATAGGTAGGGTACTCCTCAGTGTCATCTGGAAAAATATATCCAGTCAGGAAAGGAGCAGAGTACAACCCTAACAGCAGTTCTCAAATAATGATAAAAACTATGTAACAGTAAATAGTTGTGGATAAACAAGATGCATAAATAGATACAAGAATGTATAGACAATAAGGAAATACTGGAAAGAAATACAATAATGAGCAATATGCTGATGGAACAAGAATACTAATGACTAAGTGTGTGAGTACTAGCTTTAACATGTGATCGGCTTGGGAACTTGCACAAGAGTATGATGGCCTGGCTGATTATACGTGCGGTGTATGATCAACACTCACAAGGAACAAGACATGCACAAGGAGGGTATGATCACATATCTACACTAAAATACTCCCCACCCCGACTGGTATAATAGATCCAACCACGGTACGTTATGGCACTAGATTCCCCAAGAAGATAGCTAGTCTCCCCGAGAATCGGTGTCTGTACATGTACAAGATAACCAATGAAACAATACTTGCACCATATACACCATATACCAAGGAATAACATCTCATGACGAGATCCGGATATACCAATCCGTGTAACCATAGTGTCAAGAGAACATGTATATCTACACTAGATACAACGAACATAGAGGATATCATAAATGAGAAACTATCAGAGAATGTACTCGCCTGAAGTCCAATGAACAGTCTCACAAATGTCTGACTCGGTGCCTCGAAGACCTAGATATGGAATACCACATTAATACAAGGTCCCGGAAAGAGAACAAGTCAAACTAGGCAATTTCTAGGTCAATAAGTCAATTCTAAGTCAAAAGTCAACTATGGTCAACTCTAAAGTCCACTAAAGTCAAACATGGTCAAACCCAAAGTCAACCTCACAAGACATCTATAAAATAATACAGAGATAAACTACAATAATTTAGGAATCAAATTAGATTCAAAAAGAACTCACACAAAGTATACTAATAATATAATTAATATATACCCTAAAATAATATATATACAACCCAACATTTATATAAATAACATAATATATTATTACAATTATTATTCCTCACAAAACACATATATATATACATATATATATATACAATTATAATATATAATATATACATTAAATCTGTCAAAGCGTCATTGAAAAACAGTGAATAAAATAGGATTAAATCAAAACAGTTTAAATAGTGACAGTCGGGACTGTCACCGAAGGACTGCCACCGAAATCCAAATAATAAACTGCCACTGCTTTGGTTTTCGCTGACAGTTAAACTGTCGCGGAAAAGCGTCGCAGAAAAGCTGCTGTTTTCCGCTGCTGCAATTAATGACAGGTTTGTCATTAATTGCCCGAAGGCTACAGCGGCTGCTATTAGTCGGCTAATTAATGACAGTTTTTTACTGTCATTAATTCACTGTCACTAAAACAAGTTGTATATATATAATTATATATATAAAAACAGAATATATAAATAATATATATATATATATAAACAGAATATATAAAACAGTATATATATATATATATATAAACCATTAATACAAAAATGTACATATATATATTAATATACACATAAACTTATACCTTCAAATATTTAACAAAGAACATATAATTTACATGGCTAGAAGCACCTAAAATATTTACATTAATATCCAAATAATTACATAATAATTATAAATAATATAATTACACAATTAAACATACAAATATATTTTATAAAACATTTTATGTATAAATTATATTATTTAACAAGTAGTAACATATATATTTGCATGCAAGAAAGCTACATATTATATTGTACATTATATTAGCACACCCAAAATATAGATCTATGCTACAATAATTACTATAATAAATACACAAAATAAATATTTAATATCCATATATATATATACTAATTATAAATGAAAAATTGAACCACAATTAATTAGATCTATACAAAAATACACACAATTGGAGAGTATCTCA
This sequence comes from Iris macrosiphon, assembly GCA_036927795.1. Classification (NCBI taxonomy): domain Eukaryota; kingdom Viridiplantae; phylum Streptophyta; class Magnoliopsida; order Asparagales; family Iridaceae; genus Iris; species Iris macrosiphon. The sequence goes on from JAYESA010000008.1 coordinate 57,384,355, forward strand.
CCGTATCCCACTAGATCTAGGATACGCATGCGACACGAGTCCAACACACAACTAAATGCACCCCGAAGGACACAAACAGATCACAAATAATATTTATGAACAAATCAAAGCGTCAAAAGTAGATCTATGTGTCCGTGTCAAAATACGACATGTTCAAAGCCCCGTGTCGGAGGAAAACCCCCAAATGACACGTATCACCAAATAGTTGGGATACGAACCACAAGTATCCTAATATGGACACGACACTAGCCTCAAATACAAATCTCATGTCCAATTGATCTATAGGATCAATTGACACACACAACAAAATGTAAATTCGGAATTCCAACAAAATTGACACAAAAAGCACCATAACTTTCTCCATGGGTTTCCTATGAACACAAAACAAAGTCCTATGGGTAGTACATACATATAGGTTGATTTTACATGATTAAATCTCAGATTTAGAAGCTATTTAAATGGGAAAATCTGAATTATACCTATTGGGAGATGGATTCCCAATGAAACCTCCAATTGAGATGAACTTGCTTCCAAATTGTAGATCCTTGCTCCTCTTTGTAGATCCTTGCTTCCTTCTTCTAGATCCTTGCTTCCTCCTTCTCTAATGGTGAATTAGAAAGAATTTGGAATGAATTTGGTAGAAAATTGGATTGGGAATGGAGGGAATTTGGTAGTGGGAGAATTCTAGATCTAGATTTGGAATGAGATGAGAGGAGAGAGAAATTTCCTCCCCTCTTTAATAGGCCGGCCATAGCCCCTCCCCCAAGCAATTGTAAAATATCCAATGTACCCCTTGGGGCCTCTCATGAAGAAATAATTAAGGAAGGAAGCTTCTAGTCTAATCATTTAATTAATTTAATCCATCTTCTTAACCATGGGCTTTCTAAATGGGCCAAGTCTAACTAATTAATTCATGTTGGTCCATGGGTCCAAACTAAACTAGTTGGGTCCACTAAAATAAGTCCAAAATAATTAAATAACATCCAACAATAATTAAATAATACAACAAAAATTATTTGCCATGCACAATATTTATTTAAATAGGAAATTACTAAAATACCCTTTTTTCTAAAATGTGGTAGTGACAGTATGATATTTCTAAGGAACTTATCCGTACACAAGGAGATCTTACCTACAATCAAGTCCTAAAGAAAATTAGAACCGAAGAACAAATTAGATTGAGGTCTAAGCCTAAGACTGAATCTAAAGCTAAGGTAAACCTTGTAGAAGGCCAAGAAAAACCCAAGTCTAATTTTTCTTATAAATCTAAGAAGAATTTCTTCAAGAAGAAGAAAAACTTTCAGCCTAACCACCACAACCATCATCACCAAAACCAAAAACCTAGAAACTTTAGTCAGACTCAGGATCAGAAGAGATTTTGTTTTGTGTGTGGTAAAACAAACCATATGGCCACCAACTGCTACCATAGGAAGAAGGAAGCTGTCCAGACCTCCTACAAAGGAAAGGGCTCAGTTAGACCAGAAGCGAACATGCTTCACAAAGGTTCTTCGAGTTCCTTCAGGTCTGTAAGCTTTCAACCCCTTATTAACCTCTCTTACCATTCTGATGATTGGTGGTTGGATTCTGGAGCTAATGTTCACGTTTTGTTTGATCGCTCCTGTTTTTTAAACTATCAGGAATCAAGTGGAGGAGGTGTGACCCTAGGAGATGGCTCAGCGACACAAATTATTGGAAGAGAAAAAGTTAACCTAAAGATGACATCAGGAAAAATCTTAACTCTTTATGATGTTCTTCATATACCGTCTGTCAGGAGAAACCTAGTTAGTGGATTCCTTCTTGTAGCCTCAGGATACAAAATTGTAATGGAGGCAAATAAAATAGTATTTTCTAAGCATGACTTCTTTATAGGAAAATGCTTTGTAAAAGACGGTCTTTTCTTTTTAAGCACAATGAATAAAATTTCTGATTGTTCTCTCATTGTCTCTAATATAGAATCTTCAAATGTTTGGCATGGCAGACTAGGTCATGTGAACCTAGGTTCCATTAAAAGAATGATGACCTTAGATCTTATTTCCAAGACTCCAATAGATGACAAACACAAATATGAGATTTGTGTTCAAGCCAAACACACTAGATTACCTTTCAAATCTGTAGAAAAAAATTCTGACCTTCTAGAACTTATCCATAGTGATGTATGTGACTCAAATAGGATTTTGATCAGAGGCGGTAGAAAATACTTTGTTACGTTTATAGATGATTATTCAAAGTATTGTTATATCTACCTTCTCAAAACCAAAGATGAAGTTCTAGATAGATTTAAGGTCTACAAATCTGAAGCTGAGAATCAATTACAAAGGAAGATTAAGATCCTTAGATCTGATCATGGTGGAGAATATACCTCAAACGAAATGATTAACTTATGTGAAGAACATAGAATAATTCATGAGGTAACTGCTCCATATTCACCTCAGTCTAACGGAGTTGCTGAACGCAAGAACCGCACTCTGTTAGATATGGTGAATGCCATGCTTCTCAGCTCTGGTGCTCCTGATAACTTGTGTGGAGAAGCCCTTTTAACTGCTTGTTATATTCTTAATAGGATTCCTAGTAAGACAAAAGATAAGACTCCCTATGAGCTGTGGAAAGTTAGAGCACCTAGGATTAATTACCTTAGAGTTTGGGGATGCCTTGCTAAAGTCAAAATTCTCGAACCTAAAAAAAGGAAGATTGGTCCCAAGACTATAGACGCTATTTTCATAGGATATGCCTTAGACAACTATGTCAATAGATTTCTAGTGACTCACTAAGAAGTAAATAAAATCTCTAACAATACCATTAAAGAAGCAAGAGATGCAGTTTACTTTGAAAACATTTTTCCTTTTAAGGATAGAAGTTCAATCTCTTCCTCCATACCCTCTACTAGTTCTCAAGTCCAAATACCTAGCTCACAATCTGAACAAGACTTAGAACCTAGACGGAGTAAAAGGAATAGGATTGAAAAAAATTTAGGAGAAGGATTCTTCATGTCACTACCCCATTTCCAGAGTCGGGTATTTTTTTTTAATTTGGTTATTTGTGTATTATTTATAAATATTTGTATTTATTTTTAATTAATGATTGTATTATTTTTATATTGATTATTTTAGGGTTTTGGCTAGCCTGGACCCATGTCAGACCCTAGTGGATCCATGTCCGACCCAGCCCACACCCTTGTGAGACTTATTTTTGGGTTTAGAATATTTATTATATTTTTAGTGGGTTAGTTGGAGAGATTTGGAGTTAGTTTGAGTGCTTTTGGAACCCGAAATCCAAAACCAAGTTATGAGAGGGCATTTTGGGTATTTTGGAATTAGTGAAACCCTTATACACATGGTCGGCCCTATTTTTCAGCCCTCACCCGTGCATTTCCAGCAGCTCCCCTTCCCCATTTTACTTCTTCTTCTGCTTCTTCTTCTCCACTCCTTCTTCTTCTTCCTTTCTTCTTTCAATTTTCTACTTCAAGTAAGTTTTCTTCTTTTTCTTCTCTTCCTTCTTCCATTTCTTACTTTCATGTGAACCCTAACCCTACATTCTTCCCCAACCTAGGTGGGTAGAGCTTAGATTTGGTATTGGAGCTAGATTTAGGAGCTTGGAAGCTTGGTTTGGTGGATTTGGAGCTTTTTAGAGATTTTGGCTTGGGATTTCAACTCCCAAGAGGTAAACCCTAATTTCCCCCCTTGTAATTACTTTTATATAGTGTAATTAATAGTTTAGAACCTTTCTAAACCCTTAGGCTACCCGTGGAAGAAAGTTGGAACTAGTTTGGTAGTGTTTGGAGACTTTAACACTATGTTTTGTGTCAATTTCGGGTGGAATCCGAAATTGGCCCAATTTTGGGTAATGTCCTAGGTTAGATGGACCTAGGTAGACGTTGTCGGGTGTCTTGAGGGTGAGTGCGTGTCTCCGTTTGGACACGTGAAGTCGTGTCGCGGAAAAACGGGCATTTTTTGGGTTTTCATCGTCGTCGGTTCTAAGTGCGTGCGCATTTTCGCCACGGGCCTAGAATCGACGCGGTAGCATTTTTTCTAGGATCTAAATATTGTTTAGGACCCGTGGATAAATTTTGGGCCGATTTCGAGTTGGTTTGGTGTGCATTTCAGGAGATTTTCCGAACCGTACACCATGTGTTCGTCGAAATGACCGAACGGCCATTTCGGCATAGTTTCTTAGTTTCGGGCTTGTGCGCGCATTGGGTTAGCATTGGGGAGTGTGTGCTAGAATTCTCGGGCTATATTTTATATATTTATAGGTGTTTGTGCATGTCGGGGTTGTTAGGCGTGCGTTGGTGAGCGTTGTGGGCGTTGTGTGCGATGTGATGTGTATTGTGTGTATGTGTGAATATAGATACATATAGCTATGTAGATACTTATATATGTTAGATATATCTGTAATAGCCTATACATATAGCTATACAAAGGTATAGAGACTAGATATAGATATATATGTATTGAGAATGGGTATAAGGTAAGGTATATGTGTGTTGTGAATATATATGTATATGCATATAGATATCTAGGTGTATATGTATATATGTGCTATATATATATATATTTTTTCTAGCCTAGATTAATAACTAGGAGCATATCTATTAGCCTAGATAGCTAACTAGAGGGATAGTTAGAGGGGTATTGGAGAGTATCCCAATACCTTGAGATATCAAGGTATCTCACCAAGGTATTGAGTTTCGAGCGGAGTATTTGAGCAATAGCCTAGGAATAGTATTTGAGTGATTTTTATATGCTTATGGGTATATATTTACGCATGCTAGCATAGGTTTTAGCAGGTATAGGCGGGGTGTGTGGCCTAGGACAAGGTATCGGATACCGAGGGTATCCCGGTATCTCAATAAGACGAGTTTGAGAGTTTTCTAGCTTAATGACCTCGGTTTGACCTAAAATTTCAGGAACACCCTAGTTTGATCTAGACTTGACCGTAGTTGACTCGGTTGACCATCAAAGTCAACTTTTGACCTAGATTTGACCCATAGTTGACTTTTTGGACCTAGAGTTGACTTTTTGACCCAGATTTCACTGGTTTGACCTAGAACGACCCTAGAAGCCTATTTTTAGTTATTTTATATCTGTTTAACTCATTAGAATCTTGTTTAACCTTATTTTTTGCAATAGGTCCTTGCGACACCAGTTCGGATCGCCAGTTGCTCAGGACGTCAGGCGAGTACATTCTCTGATAGTTTTCATTATCTGATGATTATTATGATTCAGCTTCTAGTATAGTATCATCTGATTATTCTGGCACAACACGGGACACTGATTGATATTTCTGGATTTATTTACTTGCGACACGTATATTTCATGTTTCTGGCCTCTATTCTGGAATCACTACTGGCATCACCTACAGGCATCACTACAAGCATCACTCATGTTTCAGGCTGGACTCATCTTGATTTACGTGTCGGGTCTTGGATCCACTTGTATTAGTTGAGGTAGGAAAATACTCGAGTAGACTTGTAAATATTCCCATCTGGAATCATCAGGAATCACTCCCTCTGGTCTAATCTGGAATGATAGCAGTCGCGCACCCAGTGCGCGGTGAGCCGTACTTACCCCTAGCCGTTTACATGTCGAAACAAGTATTTCAAAGACACCGAGTTCATTCTTTATAGTCTGGACTCTCATGCATTTCCTTGCTAGTCTCACTTACATGTTTCTGGACTTGACTCACTATATGTATTTAATGCTGAACTTATTACACGTTCTTGTGCGCGGACTTGATCTTAGCTTAGATTTCTTGTATCTTACAGTTATTACTATCTTGTTTCTGATATTCCTACATCTTTACCTTTATGCACCAGTGATTTATATATTTTTTGTGTCATACTTGCTTCATTCTTCTTGCTACTTGCTATAAATATTTTATAGTTTTTATCATTTAAATGGAGCTGCTGTTAGAGATGTACTTGCTCCAGTCCTGACTGGACATATTTTTCAGAGTATCCAGAGGAGTGGTATCCGATATTTTATGGACCTGAGCCTGTCGATGGTGTAGACAGGGACCCTCTAGTTTATGAGTAATTTTCGGGTTGGTAGCCGGGATCACTGAGACCTTGTTGTTGTTTTTATTAGCTTTTAGCACCAGATTTGTCTCCGGTTTTGGTTTGAGACCTTATTTTGTATATTATTTTGGATGTTGTATTATTATTATTGATATTGAGGTTGTTGTAGTTATTGTTGGTTAGACTTTATAGTTTTTAGATCTCTTTGTTATCTTATCGTGGTTAGACTCGTGATTGAGTACATTATGATTATCATTATGATATTGCTCCTCCGTTTGGAGTTGAGATCTTGACAGATTTATATATTGATTGCGTGAGATTGTTATCTAGATAGTTGACCTAGACAGCGTTCTACCGCCGATGCTGCGGCGTAGGCTGGACGTACCCACGACTCATGCCCGATTTTTCGGGTGTGGATCGTGACACATTTTTGGTGGCGGCCCCATGCAGGTCTCGATTCGCAATTAGTGCGATATCGTGGTGGTACAACAACTTAGTTGTACTGCTGTGAGCCTGCGATAGGATCTAGGATCTAGGATGAGAGTGTACTCAATCACGACTAGGAACAATTCCAATCAAATTATTCTGAAATTGCTTTCTTTTAAAATATTACTGTCCTTCTTTGATGATATCGTATCTTGTGCCGTATTGACTTCTTTTGATCTGTGTCCAGGATGCCTCCAAAGACACGATCTCATCGTACCGCCCCAGCAGTTGCCACTGAGAGGTTTGCTACCTCTCGTCCAGTTCATATTCAGGCAGCTGCTACTGCACCACTCACCACTCCTGCGGTTGAGGGAGCATCTGCTTCTCTCGGGGATCCTCCTTCACCTGTCGATCCGAAGACTACCCCAGTCGTTTCGGTGGTTCCTCCACCACTTCCTGCACCAGTAGACGCCGCGCAGTTGTTTGCATTCTTCAGGGAGATGATGGACGCGCAGCACCGTCAGGTGGATATGATGAGGCTGGGCATTGAGAACGCCCACCAGGTGGCCATGAAGGTAGTGGATAGGGTGGCACAGATTCAGCCACAGGCATATCAGATTCAGCGTCCGAGGCCGGGCAGTATTATCGACTTTCAGAGGATGCGGCCCAAGGAGTTCCGTGGTACAGAAGGGATCCTGTACGCGAATGACTGGATAGAGCAGATCGAGGGGATCTTCAGGCTGGCACAGATTCCAGACAGCATGTAGATAGAGGCAGCGGGCAGTGAGATGTTCGACCTTGCCTTGACATGGTATCGCATAGATACGAGGATCGCGGCGCCAGGGCTTACTTGGGAGGCTTTCAAGAGACTTTTTAAGGAGAAGTTTTTTTCAGATGTGGCGCTCAGTGCTTTGGAGAGCCAGTTTGAGGCACTCGTCCAAGGGAGCATGACGGTGGACGAGTACGCAGCGGAGTTCTGCCGTCTGGGCAGATTTATAGATGGCTTGAGTGAGGCAGCAAATGTCATGTCCCGATCTCCCGCAGGCTAATCGGCCGTTCCCGCTAGGCGGGAATCACCCTCGCCAGCGCTCCCGCGGAAAGATCGCTTTACCCATCCGGGCGTGATGCAGCACGAGCGTGAGCCACGCCCGTGCAAGGCCATGGTTTATTGGCTGGCGGCAAGAGTTCTAAGCCACAGAGTCGCACAGATTGTCCGAGTGCAGCGGAGTTATGAACGCATAGGCGATGATAGCCAACTATCAACTTAAACGATTGGCCTTGCACGGGCGCAACCCCAGGCCCGTGCAGCATCACGTCCCCCGAAAGCTCGAACGGGCCATTCGCTTGGCTCCCTTCCTCCCTCGCACCCGCGGGATGGGCGCGGTGATTCGCGTCCGGCGTGCCGAGGCACGGTGATACGTGTCCGGTTCTATAATCCCGGCCGTAAGGGGCGGGACAGGGCAGAGCGGCGGCCCGGGCGGGACCGGGGCGTGACAAAATAGTATCAGAGCGGAATCGATTCTCTGGCCCAAATCCGTTGCTATAACTCTGAGATATTATCGATATGGTTTTGCAAAGAGCGTTATATACAATAAGTCCATAAATATTCTCAAAAGTGCAAAAATGTTTCCTGAACTTGAATTGCTTAATTGTTTCGATTGAGTACGGCGAGGGACGGCACTATCGCTACTCGGGATATCGAGAAGTTTATCCTTGAAGTTTCGAGGATGAAACTTTTTGTTGGTTGGTAAGTATGTAACGCCCCGCTCCGCGTCGGCATTATGTATCAAGGTGAGTGGGCAGAACTTAGTTCTCTGATTCTTGGACGCCTTAATAATAACCTGAGTTTTTGCTTGCAATGTTTTCTTAAGAGAATGATAGAACCTGCCTTGCATTTTAATGAACGAACTCACCTAGCTTGTCTTTGAAATAATGCCTGCTTAACGAGAATCCTGAATCGCCTGCTTAGAGTGCATGAACATGTTCACTATCGTCTATGCTTCAAGAGAACCATACTGTGCCTGAACGTGTTCAAGTGATAAGTCGGATTGCCCCACAACAATGAGTGTATTCTGATGGTTCGTCTTGTCTGCATACTAGAGTTTATTTGATAGTGTTCCATGCATTCGCACGCGGTCGAACAATGGCTTTTGGTGGAGAGCTGAACTGCATGCGTCATAGCCACCATGGGTCACAGCTGCCATTAGCATCAGAGAAATGAGTCATTGGTATGCTGTTCCACCAGCTGCCGATCCTGAGATACTCGGGGACCGCCCTGCATATAGCTAAGTCATTGTGTTGGCTTGGATAGTGACTGCCCCTAAGATTGTGCATCGTGTGTCTAGCTTTGCATCAGACCCTCGAGTCGCACGAGACACGCTGCGCACACCCTGAAACATGAACGATTGCTTGCTTGCATATTCAATATGAAACTCTGTTTCCAAACATGTTTCCAAACAAGTAAATCGACTCTGCTAGAACTGCATGAAATGAACCTAGGTAAAACTAGAAAGATCACTAGTAATGTAATATTTTATAACATGATTACTTAGTGCATGTTTGAGTGAATGCATGTTTCTATTCAGTTGATTTATCTCACCAGTACTTGTATAAAGTGCTGACCCACCAACAGTTTACTTGCTTGCAGGTACTGGATCGTCCGAGGGAGCGATAGGCGTGCAACAGTCCCCAAGACCCAGAAATCCTGGTTTCGATTGTTGCCCCGAGAATGCTATCGTATAAGGGGGCATAATGTATGGAACGAACATGTGCCTTTGCTAAAGGAAACCCAAGTTGCCTCGATTATTCTGAACACTCAGTTGGCTAATGCATTGCATTGCAACAAGTCCCTTTCCGTTGCTTACTCGATTGATGCGATGATAGCCAACTATCAACTTAAACGATTGGCCTTGCACGGGCGCAACCCCAGGCCCATGCGGCATCACGTCCCCCGAAAGCTCGAACGGGCCATTCGCTTGGCTCCCTTCCTCCCTCGCACCCGCGGGACGGGCGCGGTGATTCGCGTCCGGCGCGCCGAGGCACGGTGATACATGTCCGGTTCGTTAATCCCGGACGTAAGGGGCGGGGCAGGGCAGAGCGGCGGCCCGGGCGGGACCGGGGCGTGACAGCAAAGGCGAGGAAGTTTCGTAAGGGCTTGGTCATGGCGGTCAAGTCTTTGACCAGGAGCGACCGCGAGGCGACTTTCGAGCAGATAGTAGGAGATGCTCAGCGAGCAGAGGATGACTTGGAGCTCAAGTCCAAGAGAGGCAGGGATGATTCAGGCAGTACGAGTGGTAGTGCGGGACCAACTAAGCGTCCCTATGTGCAGAAGGCAACACAACATGGTCAGGATCAGAGGGTGCCCACTTGTGCCTACTGCAGGAAGGCAGGACACACTTGGGATGTTTGTAGGAGGAGGCTAAAGGTGTGTTTGTTCTGTGGATCCGCTGCTCACCAGATGTGAGATTGCCCCACTGCACCTCCATTTGGTGGAGCACAGGATCAGAGAGTTGGAGCTAGGCCACCTGTGGCACAGAATCATGCCCCGCACCAGCAGAGGGATACACCCCAGCAGGGCAAGGCTTATGCGTTGACGGTCGAGGAGGCCGATGCTACGGGTGTCGGGTTAGCAGGTCTGTCTCTTTGTTCTTCTTCCTGTCCTTTTCTATTCCTTGTGGTATGCTTCATTAGTACCTGTTAGACTTTTCTTTGTGTTGTGGTAGATAGTGTAGTGACCCTGATTGAGACTGTGATAACACGACCAGTAGGACCCTGATCTTGTATGTTGTTTAGGTAGAATTTCTTGACTGTGATTGTTGGGGGTTTGACCTAGAGGGAGTGTGATTGACTTTAAATTTTGAGGACAAAATTTTCTAAGGAGGATAGGCTTGTCACTACCCCATTTCCAGAGCCGGATATTTTTTTTATGGTCGCAAACAGGGCCGACCGGGAGGCATGAGCGAGATATCGATTTGGTCTGTCGTCCTCCTCATTATAGTCCTCCTAGAATCAATAGCATTTCGTCGGAATACATCATGTCTTTTCACCTTTGTAGTCCTATGCATAGTCAGTACTATAGCCCTAATCATGGCTACTAATAAAATCAGACTAGGAACCAAAAACCAGACGGAATAGTAGGTATAAAGTAAATTGCCCAATGTTTCCAAATTCGTCCAACTTCGTACCTTTCCGGCATAAACCGTATATCTCAGAGAGGTCGTATTTCTGTAGGTTGGTAGTAATGGAATGGTTTCATTATCTAAAATGAAGAATATTTCCCACCAAAGGATCGGTATTTTTTTTTTAATTTGGTTATTTGTGTATTATTTATAAATATTTGTATTTATTTTTAATTAATGATTGTATTATTTTTATATTGATTGTTTTAGGGTTTTGGCTAGCCTGGACCCATGTCAGACCCTAGTAGACCCATGTTCGACCCAGCCCACACCCTTGTGAGACTTTTTTTTGGGTTTAGAATATTTATTATATTTTTAGTGGGTTAGTTGGAGAGATTTGGAGTTAGTTTGAGTGCTTTTGGAACCCGAAACCCAAAACCAAGTTAGGAGAGGACATTTTGGGTATTTTGGAATTAGTGAAACCCTTATACACATGGCCGGTCCTATTTTACAGCCCTCACCCATGCATTTCCAGCAGCTCCCCCTCCCCATTTTACTTCTTCTTCTTCTTCTTCTCCACTCCTTCTTCTTCTTCCTTTCTTCTTCCAATTTTCCACTTCAAGTAAGTTTTCTTCTTTTCCTTCTCTTCCTTCTTCCATTTCTTACTTTCATGTGAATCCTAACCCTACATTCTTCCCCAACCTAGGTGGGTAGAGCTTAGATTTGGTGTTGGAGCTAGATTTGGGAGCTTGGAAGCTTGGTTTGGTGGATTTGGAGCTTTTTGGAGATTTTGGCTTGGGATTCCAACTCCCAAGAGGTAAACCCTAATTTTTTCCCCTTGTAATTACTTTTATATAGTGTAATTAATAGTTTAGAACCTTTCTAGATCCTTAGGCTACCCGTGGGAGGAAGTTGGAACTAGTTTGGTAGTGTTTGGAGACTTTAACACTATGTTTCATGTCAATTTCGGGTGGAATCCGAAATTGGCCCAATTTTGGGTGATGTCCTAGGTTAGACGGACCTAGGTAGACATTATTTGGGTGATGCCCTAGGTTAGACGGACCTAGGTAGACATTGTCGGATGTCTTGAGGGTGAGTGCGTGTCTCCGTTCGGACACGTATCGTGTCGCGAAGAAACAGACGTTTCGGACGTTTTCGGGGTTTTCGTCGTCGCCGGTTCTAAGTGCGTTCGCGTTTTTGTCACGGGCCTAGAATCGATGCGGTAGCATTTTTTCTAGGATCTAGACATTGTTTAGGACCCGTGGATAAATTTTGGGCCGATTCTGAGTTGGTTTGGTGTGCGTTTCAGGAGGTTTTCCGAACCGTACACCACGTGTTCGTCGAAATAACCGAACGGCCATTTCGGCGTAGTTTCTTAGTTTCAGGCTTGTGCGCGCATTGGGTTAGCATCGGGGAGTGTGTGCTAGAATTTTTGGGCTATATTTTATATATTTATAGGTGTTTGTGCGTGTCGGGGTTGTTGGGCGTGCGTTGGTGAGCGTTGTTGGCGTTGTGTGCGATGTGATGTGTATTGTGTGTATGTGTGAATATAGATACATATAGCTATGTAGATACTTATATGTGTTAGATATATGTGTAATAGCCTATACATATAGCTATACAAAGGTATAGAGACTAGATATAGATATATATGTATTGAGAATGGGTATAAGGTAAGGTATATGTGTGTTGTGAATATATATGTATATGCATATAGATATCTAGGTGTATATGTATATATGTGCTATATATATATATTTTCTAGCCTAGATTAATTACTAGAAGCATATCTATTAGCCTAGATAGCTAACTAGAGGGGTAGTTAGAGGGGTATTGGAGAGTATCCCAATACCTTGAGATATCAAGGTATCTCACCAAGGTATTGAGTTTCGAGCGGGGTATTTGAGCAATAGCCTAGGAATAGTATTGGAGTGATTTTTATATGCTTATGGGTATATATTTACGTGTGCTAGCATAGGTTTTAGCGGGTATAGGTGGGGTGCGTGGCCTAGGGCGAGGTATCGGATACCGAGGGTATCCCGATATCTCAAGGAGGCGAGTTTGAGAGTTTTCTAGCTTAATGACCTCGGTTTGACCTAGAATTTTAGGAGCACCCTAGTTTGACCTAGACTTGACCGTAGTTGACTCAGTTGACCGCCAAAGTAAACTTTTGACCTAGATTTGACCCAGAGTTGACTTTTTGGACCTAGAGTTGACTTTTTGACCCAGATTTCACCGGTTTGACCTAGAACGACTCTAGAAGCCTATTTTTAGTTATTTTATATCTGTTTAACTCATTAGAACCCTGTTTAACCTTATTTTTCGTAATAGGTCCTTGCGACACCAGTTCGGATCGCCAGTTGCTCAGGACGTCAGGCGAGTACATTCTCTGATAGTTTTCATTATCTGATGATTATTATGATTCAGCTTCTAGTATAGTATCATCTGATTATTCTGGCACAACACGGGATACTGACTGATATTTCTAGATTCATTTACTTGCGACACGTATATTTCATATTTTTGGCCTCTATTCTGGAATCACTACTGGCATCACCTACAGGCATCACTACAAGCATCACTCATGTTTCAGGCTGGACTCATCTTGATTTACGTGTTGGGTCTTGGATCCACTTGTTTTAGTCGGGGCGGGGAAATACTCGAGTAGACATGTAAACATTCCTATCTGGAATCATCAGGAATCACTCCCTCTGGTCTAATCTGGAATGATAGCAGCCGCGCACCCAGTGCGCGGTGAGCCGTACTTACCCCTAGCCGTTTACATGTCGAAACAAGTATTTTAAAGACACCGAGTTCATTCTTTATAGTCTGGACTCTCATGCATTTCCTTGCTGGTCTCACTTACATGTTTCTGGACTTGACTCACTACATGTATTTCATGCTGGACTTACTACACGTTCTTGTGCACGGGCTTGATCTTAGCTTAGATTTCTTGTATCTTACAGTTATTACTATCTTGTTTCTGATATTCCTACATCTTTACCTTTATGCACCAGTAATTTATATATTTCTTGTGTCATACTTGCTTCATTCTTCTTGCTACTTGCTATAACTGTTTTATAGTTTTTATCATTTAAATGGAACTGCTATTAGAGATGTACTTGCTCCAGTCCTGACTGGACATATTTTTTAGAGTATCCGGAGGAGTGGTGTCCGATATTTTATGGACCTGAGCCTGTCGATGGTGCAGACAGGGACCCTCTAGTTTAGGAGTGATTTTCGGGTTGGTAGTCGGGATCACTGAGACCTTATTGTTGTTTTTATTAGCTTTTAGCACCGGATTTGTCTCCGATTTTGGTTTGAGATCTTGTTTTGTATATTATTTTGGATATTGTATTATTATTATTGATGTTGAGGTTGTTGTAGTTGTTGTTGGTTAGACTTTATAGTTTTTAGATCTCTGTGTTATCTTATCGTGCTTAGACTCGTGATTGAGTACATTGTGATTATCATTATGATATTGCTCATCCGTTTGGAGTTGAGATCTTGATAGGTTTATATATTGATTGCGTGAGATTGTTATCTAGATAGTTGACCTAGACAGCGTTCTACCGCCGATGCTGCGGCGTAGGCTGGACGTACCCACGACTCATGCCCGATTTTCTAGGTGCGGGTCGGGACACTTCACCATTTTGATAGGGGGTGATCCCTCAACTTATGAAGAAGCAATGTCGTCTCCTGATGCTCCCTTCTGGAAAGAAGCCATTAACAGTGAATACAACTCCAACATGGAGAATAACACTTGGTTTCTAACAGATCTACCTTTAGGCAATAAACCAATAGGCTGTAAGTGGATTTTCAAGAAGAAATTCAGAGCCGATGGTACTGTCACTACCACATTCCGAAAACAGGGGTATTTTCGACTTTTTATAATATTTAATATCATGGTAGTTACAATTAAGTAATTGCATGATAAGTATATTAATTTAAATAATTATGTGAGATGTGTAATTAAATATAATATTATATACAGTATTCATTTATGTTTGAGCTGGTAGACTTGACCTAGAAGCCACTAGTCGAACACCTGGCCGAATTATGGAATTTTATATTTAATTATTTTATTTAGAATTAAATTATTAGAGGTAGTAATTAACTACCGTAATTTATTTAATTATTGCGCCCTGCCCTTGCTTCGATAATTGGAGCGCTACCCTAGCTTTTGTCTTCCAATAAATTTTACAATCTTGCCCTAGACATGCCCGCCTTCCATTCTGCTATTTTTGCAACTCATAATATAGCTCTCTGTACCTTATTTTTAGCCGCACAAAAATCGTCGCGGACTTTTATTTAATTTCTAAAATAAATTCCAACTTTGTATCGTTGTACGTTCCAATCGAAATTGGAGGCAATCT
>JAYESA010000008.1:57401787-57406787 GCA_036927795.1 Iris macrosiphon
TACATCTTAATCCTTGACACTGTGCTACACGGACTAGTATATAGCTTGGATCTGCAGTCATGAGATGTTACATTGATTATCGTATTGACATTGTACACGACATATATATTAGACATCGTACATGATAGATTGGACTTGCTCGTGTATCGTGATGTGTCATGGTTGGATCCGCAGTACTAGTTGGGGTGGGGGAAGTAGTTAATAAGAAATGTGATCATAACCTTTTACTACAGTATAGAACAATGTAAGTGTTAATCATGCTCTTCACATATGATTAGCCAGGCCCTATAGCTCTCGTACATGTTCCCAAGCCGATCACATTTCGAAACTACTATTTCAAACACTTAGAATAGATTACAGTTCTCTATTTTAAATCATATACTACATCACCCATATATGATACTATACCTTGTTCTTTTCATTTTTATATATGCACTGACTGTATCATATTGCCTATTGCCTGTCTCTTTACATTTCCTGTCTCTCTATTTTGCCATTGCATTTATTCACTGTCTTCTCAGTATCTAGCATCATCTGTTTATTTCTTATAGTCCTTATCAATTAAATGGAACTGTTATTTGAGATTTGTACTTTGCTCCTTCCTGACTGGAAATATTTTTCCAGACTATGCCTTAGAGGACCGGTGTCCGACACTTTATGGACCATATGGTGAGTAGCTGCAACTTGGGCTTGGTAGTTTAGTTGTGATTCCGGGAGGTCTAGCCTGAATCACTAGTTTTTCTAGTTAGTTCTTTTTAGTAGACTATTTGGTACCGGATTTGTCTTCGGCATTCTTGTTGAGACATGGATAATTATTGAGTTAGATTATTACTTTTAGACTTGTGTTGTATTTAATTTTATTTGTTCGATCTTATCGTGCTGTAGTCCTGTGATTGAGTATGTGTTCATATTATTTGTGTCATCCGTGCCTCCTTATGGAGATTGGATGCTTGTGTGAGATTGGCTAGATAGTATCATGACCTTGACAGTGTTCTACCGCCGATGCTACTGCGTAGGCTGGACGTACCCGCGTACTCGTGCCCCAATTCTGGGTACGGGTCGTAACACGTTTTTACTGGTGGCCCATGCAGGTCAGACTTCGCAAGTTGTGCAATGTCATGGTAGTGTGGCATCTTTGTTACACTACTGCGTACATGCGATAGAATCTAGGACATAGGATACTAGGATGAGAGCGAATACTCAATCATAATTCTTTGAGAGATTCCTGGGATGACCCCTGAGAACCTCATTATAAATTCCAATTTAAAATATTTCCCCTTGTTTCTGACCATTCTCACTTGCTGATATTACATTTGATTCTTATTGATCAGTTAGTAAATTAAGATCTTGGGTTCATTATAGGGTTTGATTTCATATCAAGATGAATTTATAGACTAATTTATGGTATTATTTGATGACACACGTCGATGAGGACAGTGAGAAAGATAACATTAGAGCTATTGGACTACAAAAGGTGAATTTTAATTTTAATTTGAGGATTGAAAATAAATTTCAATTTTTTAAGAATTTTGAGGAGTTGAGATATTTTGTTATTAAAATTTTTGAGGATTCAGATTCAATTCAATGAACCTAGACAAGTCTGTAAGGATTTTTTTGTGATTAAGTTTTTTACTTCAGTATTTAGATAATTGACCTTGAGGAAAGTATATGCATTTTACTTTAAAAATTTATTCGAGGAGTTATTTTGAGGAATTTTTATTTGAGGATAAAATCTTATAGTGAGAGAGATATATTAGTATATAAGTAGATGAGGTGCATGTGTAAGAATCTGTTGGCTTGAGCATGATTGAGATTTCACTGCAAACAGGCTTGGGTGTTCATCTAGGATTGTATTAGAGGGAGCAGTACTTAGTATGATGTGTTGTATTTGATATGCACTTGAGTGATGAGAATAACTAGTATCAGCGATTGTAGTAGGTAAGAAAGCTAGCAGTGAGTGTGCTTATAGTAGAACTGTGGTACTTAGAGGGATAGAGGTATCAGACCATGGATGCATCATTGACCTATGCAATCACAACTAGGAATTATTATTCCAATCTATTTATCTTGAATGTTGCTTCTTCAGAACTTTACTGTCCTCCTTGATGATATCGTATTTTGCCTTAATTGATTCTTGGATCTGTCTTCAGGATGTCGCCGAAGACACGATCTATGAGAGTGGGAGCACCAGCTTTAGAGGGGTCTGCCACCTCTCCACCTGAGGGACAGACAGCCGTAGTTCCTCCTACGTCTCCGATGCATGTGGGAGTATCTGCACTTTTCGGGGATCCTCCTCCCCCACCTGTCCAGAGGATTGCCGCAGTTGTGACGGACAACCTTCTTCCTCCACCGACTCCGATTTCCGAAGGTTTGCCCATTGACGGGGCACAGATATTTACCTTGATCCAGGGCATGGTAGATGCCCAGAGAGTGACGGCAGACGCTCAGCGAGTTCAAGCTGAGGCTCAGAGGGTGCAAGCAGAAGCGCACCAGGCACAAACCGAGCTGATGAGAGAGAGCGTGGAGAATGCTCATCAGGTGACTCTCCAAGCTTTTGAGAGAGTAGCACAGTACCAGCAGTTTCCTGGCCAGCAGCAGCAGAGATCAGGCACTATAGTGGACTTCAAGAGGATGATGCCTCGAGAGTTTAAAGGCACCGAAGGGATACTCTACGCTGATGACTAGCTAGAGGATATAGAGAGGAGCCTGCGATTGACCCAGATTCCGGAGAACTTGCAGATAGAAGCCGCTGACAGTCAGATGTTCGATATCGCACTCACGTGGTATCGCACGGAGCCGAGAATTACTGCGCAAGGACTTACTTGGGAGACCTTCAAGGACCTCTTCAAGGAGAAGTTCTTTCCCGACGTGGCATTGGGAACCTTGGAAAGTCAGTTTCATAACTTAGTTCAAGAAAATATGTCGGTCAACGAGTACGCTGCAGAATTCTGTAGATTAAGCCGTTTTGCATCGTCTATGATTCGGGACCCAGGAGATCGAGCCCGGAAGTTTAGAAAGGGACTGACGAGAGAGATTAGGTCACGCACTTCTGGTCGTCGTACCGTTACCTTTGAGGGTATCTTAATGGATGCCCAGATTACAGAAGAGGATCTGGATCTCAGGCCTAAGAGGAGTCACAATATTTTTAGAGATACGAATGGTAGCACAGGCCCGGCCAATCATCCCCGTATTCAGTACCAACAACAGTATCAAGTACCAGTTCATATTCAACCATGGATATTTCAGCATCCACAGCAGTACCTGGCACCAGTTCATATTCAGCAACATCCATGGGCGTATCAGTATCAACAACAGTACCAGGCACCAGTCCGTATTCAGCAGGATCAGCAACAGCCTCCGAGAGATACACAGCAGACTTGTCATTTCTGTAAGAAGCCAGGTCACCTTTGGGAGAGCTGTAGAACGAGGCTAGGACTTTGTTTGCACTGCGGCGCTGCGGGACATCGAGTAAGGGATTATCTTCTAGCCCCTTATCTTCCCGGCCAGCGTGCAGTTTCAGATTATAGAGATCCAGTTAGGCTACCTGTGGAACCGTATATTGCTCAACGCCCGCAAAGGAAACCACCCCAGCAGGGCGGGGCATTTGCGATGACGGTCGAGGAGACCGATACTGCAGGTAATATGTTAGCAGGTTCTGTTCTTTCCTTCCTTCTGTTCCTATCTATTTGATTGATTGACTGATTCCCTAGTACCATAGCTTGTATGCATGATTTTCTTGTTATAATGTAGTTAGTAGTACACCCTGACAGAGACTGCAATACCATGACAAAAGACACCATGACTGTACACAGTTTTTCTTAGATTACAGGTTGTATGACTGTAGGTAGATTTTTTTCTTAGACCATGATTATTGGGGTTTGACCATGACGAAGATTCATGAAGGGGTTATGACTTGACAAGAGAGACAAGATAATTAAAATTCGAGGATAAACATCGATTTAAATAAAGGGTTAAGAAATTAACATGACATAATTGGTGGTTTATTAATTCCAGGAAGATTATGATATGATTAAATTGGTTATTAAAATTTGGAAATTTTGGAAGATTATCATTATATTTATTTGACTGTAAGTTATGAATTTTTAAATTTTATATTATGGACGATATTTGGAGAATCCATAAGTATCGCATTGTTGAGTACTTTGAGGAAAAGGGAAACCGAGGAATAAGATCAGGGATGGATTAGTGTTTGAATTCAATTTTAGGACGAGATTAAATTTTATACATATATATGCATTGATTAAAATCAAATTAGAGGAGTGTTTATTAAATTCCGAGTATTGAATTATTAACTTAAAATTTCGGGAAAATTATGATAAAAATGGACTTTGATTTTAAATTCGGAGATTTTTAGGAATACGATAATTACGAAATTTTGAAAATTGTGAAAGGATATTGTGGATTATTAACTGATTTCGTGGTTGATGAATTTAAACTTTGAGGGAAAATAATAATGTGTATGAATAAACACTACTATGAGGATTTTAAATTTCGAGGACGGAATTCTTTTAAGGAGGGTAGACTTGTCACTACCACGTTCCGAAAACAGGGGTATTTTCGACTTTTTATAATATTTAATATTATGGTAGTTACAATTAAGTAATTGCATGATAAGTATATTAATTTAAATAATTATGTGAGATGTGTAATTAAATATAATATTATATACAGTGTTCATTTATGTTTGAGCTGGTAGACTTGACCAAGAAGCCACTAGTCAAACACCTGGCCGAATTATGGAATTTTGTATTTAATTGTTTTATTTAGAATTAAATTGTTGGAGGTAGTAATTAACTACCGTAATTTATTTAATTATTGTGCCATGCCCTTGCTTCGATAATTGGAGCGCTACCCTAGCTTTTGTCTTCCAATAAATTTCACAATCTTACCCTAGACATGCCCGCCTTCCATTCTGCTATTTTTGCAACTCATAATATAGCTCTCTGTACCTTATTTTTAGCCGCAAAAAAATCATCGCG